>CABFPE010000527.1:198784-210444 GCA_900660155.1 Hofstenia miamia | reverse complement strand
AAAGGTAGGATAACCAGAGGCTCTAAATGGCCCTCTGGTTTGACTCCTCTAGTCTAGGTGATAGTAGGTATTAGGTATAAGGATGAGTACGGTTAGGAAGCGCGGTTTGCATGTAGCTATAATTATTGCATTTTCTCTAGTCTAAAATGAGCTGAGACATTAGGTATTGGAAATGGTTTATCGCTTCGGCCGGAGGCCTGATTCTGTAAGAAGAAGTTTGGAATTAACTTATTCTCTGAATACTTATTAACCCTGGAATGAACATGCTCTTGTTTTCTCATTAGATAGAATGACACAATAACTAGTAGTTTCATCAGTTATGTTTTAGTATATCTAAAGATGGAATGCTTGCTGAGTGTTGCATGTGCTTCTACCACAAGACAAGCATTCTACATTATTATTATTATTATGTAAGTTAGAAAAAGAAATTTGAAATTTTTGATAATTTTCTTTTTGAATAAAATATGAAAACTCCTAAGAAAATTAACTTCTTTAGCAAATGTGAACGATATCAACACACACACATGTAAATTTCTGAAAAAAGTTGTTTACCCAGAGAAGTATTCAATTACAGAATACTTTAGTAGAAAGAACAACTGTGATCCATTTTGTCTATGAAACACAAAAATAATTAAGCGTGCATTATTATTTGTTTGCTAATTATTTTCTCAAATGTTTCATGCTGCATGAGATCCACATTTAGAAATTCAAGAAATTTCAAATAATTATAATTTATTCTTAATGCTCCATTTAAGTAAAAATTGAATAAGAAAATTCCAATTTACTAAAGGGTACAGCAATTAATAGAGTGGAACTTTGAAATGTAAAAAATTGATTCCAATTAATGTCTTCAACCAATACCAATTTTAAGTGGTTTATGCAAAAGTACTTGTACTAAAATACATTTTTTTGCAGTATTCAAGAGATCACAACTGTCAAACAATTCTGAAATATTCCTCATTTAAATATTCAATCACTTATGGAATCCACAATTTAATCAAATCAGTAAGAAACCTACAAAAATTTCTGAATTTTTTCAAATACCACATTTATGTGTTATGTAAATTTCTTTCCAAGTTTATTATTGTCACTGGCCTTCTCCACATTATAGTCTTATTTATTAATTTTGGAAATTTTGTCAATGTTAATTTCTCTGAACACATTCAAATTTCTTAATTTATGCAAAATATTAACTTTCACTTTAGAATATTATAGCAGAGTTATTCTTTGAAAATCATTTTACTAAAACGGTGAAATGTCCCTATTTTCTTAGAGGACCCTATTTCGGAAAAATAAAGGTTTTAAATTATGCAAGAAATACGTAAGTAAACGTGGTAAATCGATTGTTGAAGATTTTAAATTGAGAGTCGTCCATTGGGATTCTAGGATTGAAGAAAAAAACTGAAAATTATGAAAATAGAGGAAGTAATATGGAGTTCATTTTTCATAGTAGTCAATTGTGTTCATATCAAAATTTGAAAATGAGATTAACTTAAAACAATGTTATAAATTAACAAATGAATAAAATTAGTTTTTTTCAAATGTTTCTTTTCATATGTAATATTAATGGATTTCAATTTGATTTTCATTTCTTTTATAACATATTTTGCACAAATCTTATTCTGAACCAAAGCAGAATTTCAACCTATGTAAGAGAATAGTCTTTGAATACAGAAATAAGAAATTGGCATTTTTAACAAATTCTTAGCATTGTTGTAATGTACAAATCTACGACGTTATAATTAAGAATAATTTGGTATACAGTTTAATATCAAAGACTTTTATGAGTCTTGAATCAAAAATTCAACATCAACACTACTTCTAAAATTTTTTTAGTCAAGAAAGAATTTCACTCAAATCATTTGTTTTTTGAATCTTTATGGTAATTAACAAATCCATGGATCCATGACAAATCATGACAATTTAATTTAACCGCGACTAATAAATCAAGTAATTAAGAATACAAAATACATAAATCACAAACTCCTTGAAATAGCGAAAGCTATTGAAACAGAAATAAATTGAACTAATTACGAAAAATCAATTACGTATAATTGCAATTTTAGATATTATATTGTAGAACTAGAATGAATACCTAAAATAATGTATTCATGATTTATTTGACGTAAAAATAAAACAATAAGTGAGTATTTAAGCAATAAGCTAAATAAATTTTTCTATTTCATACGAATATCATTTTTTGTACTTGTTTAATTTTGAGATAAGAAACTAGTCTCAGTTTTGCTAAATTTATCTAAATATTGTTTTTGACCCAATTGTCAATGAATAATTGTATCTTATTGTCAAAATGTATAATAAAAGATCCAACATTTTCCAAAATGATGAAAGTATTTTGTCAACTTTTTGGTAAAAAAATCCAAATATACTAAATAATAGGTATGATCAAAACCAGCGATGGGCATCAGGTACCCAACTCGATATCGGGTTTTGGGCCGAATTCGGGTACCCACATGGAGTAGTTTCTGTCGGGTAAATATTGGATATGATAAATTTGATGAAATGCAATATTATTTTTAAGATAATTACGATAACCTCAAGAATTTTTACGCGTCCTTTAGTGTCGCAGAAATAAGCATACGCAACCCACATCATCAAGGGATAATTGGAATACATAATACGTTAATAGTCCTTCATGTCATCGGACCCTCTAATGACTTTTAAGATCCGATTCAAATGAGACTGTTTTGAAGCAGGTTTTTACAACAAAAATTATTTAGTTACGCCTAATTATTTTTACTTCCTGTAAGGTTAAGCAGATTCATTATGTGTATTCCGACCTCGTCCACATCGTCTGGTAAAGGTCTTTTCCAGGTTTGTCCATTGGACAGATTTGTCTGTCTAATCCAATACAAAATTTCTAGAACTGTTAAATTGGAATTTAATCGAATTCCAATCTAAGTTTGAGTTTGCTAATCCGAATTTTCTTTGTAACACACATTAGATGTTTTTGATTTCACACAATATTTATTTAAGTATAATGCACAGACTTTCTGTATGTGATTATTAAGGCTTGGATTTCACTTGGATTATCAGAAAAATACATAACTTCAAAAAAAACCAGAAAAATCAGAATTATTATTAATTACAAATGCTTTATTTGTAAAAGCTTCGGACAAATACGAGATCCTATAGACAATCAACACCACTCTCAATAGTGGAAACTTTTCTGTTAATATCCTTATTTCTTTGTTTCAGTTCAAAAGTATGCTAATTTCTTAGAGCTGCTGTGGTTTTGGGAGGAATTTTTGAGCTGAGAGTATCACAGATTTTTTAAAATCCTAGCCAGCAAAGTTTAAATTTTTTCTTACAATACTTTTTTAGTCTAGGTTTAGCAAATTTTGAAAGTCATCAAAGTGCATAGAGTCATTTATTAGAACTGGAATATATTAGAAGGTGCCACATCACAAATTTCATAACTTACGCAACAACCAAAGAAAAATCTAATTATTGCAGTTTTTTCATGCAAACTGCGAAGGTGAAGAGTGCTAGATCACAAACGATGTACCATCTTGCCCCTAAACAAAATAATAGAGAGATATGCAAGTGACACTGGGACGAAACTTTGGTCTCCTATCATATTGAAAGAATTTTCTTTCCAAAAACTTTGACAAGTAGCAAGAACTTATCTAACCACACATGCTTTAGAAAGAACTCCTGAACTAGGCTCAGTTCAGATGGACTTACAATTACTGCTTGACTCATACAACAGTAGTATGAGAAAAGTGCTAGACCATCCCTATAGTACACCCTGAAGTTTGGCATATATAAATGAACTGATTCTGTTGGACACCATCTAGTGAAAAAATATTTTCGACAAATCTCAGTGGAGCAAATAAATTTTTTGATGAAATTTTTATTTTTGATTTCTAGGATTTGGGCAAAGTGATATAATTGTTGATAAGAAATGTTTTTTGACAAAATGAAATTGAGCACAATATTTAAAAAAATTTTTTTTGCTAATATACATGACATTGTTAGCTGGGGGTTTACATTGCATTTGTGATGATACATTGTTGACTAATGATATCCGTAAAAAATCCATGCATTTCTATTGCTTAGCTAGCCTATGTACAGAATTTAATTCACCATTTTCTATAAATTACCCGCAAAGGATTACATTTCATTGGAAACTCGAAGGTTTGAAAATCATTTACAGCATAACATCAAGAGAACTTATACAATCTAAATATCAATGAAACAAAGAAAACGCAATAAGAAAAAAGAAACATCCTTAAATGAACCTATAGGAATTGGATCTGATGGAGAATATTTTTCAATCAACAAATCAGAAGATGTTCAGCAATTCAATTCACACACAACTCTCACACAGCAGCTTTTGTTGCTATCATTAAATACTATTATTTGTAGCATATGTCTGCATGCTTCTGATTTGTGTAAACATTCAGGACTTGTAAACATCATACTTTCAATGGTTTTAGATGTGAAGATGCAGGGCTACCACCTTGTTCACCTGGAATTACTTCTGTATTTCCCTCACTTTCTGATATTGAAATGTTTTCTATTCCTACCAGAAAGATTGTTCCAATCAGGTGCCGTAATCTCTGGGCTAAAGCTGTGAGTCACTCTTTTAGTAAGGTTAAGCAAGAACCAAGTTTCATTAATCATAGGGTGGAGATTTTTACTTCGCCTGCTTGTGTTCTCTGGTCTCCTCCTTGCGTGGGTTCCAAACACCTGAAATACAAAGAATCAAATCTCAAGAGCAACTTAAAGCAGTGGTTGAATGGTGATTATGCTCAACTCTGGTATGAAGCAGCATAAGTTCTGACAAAATTAAAAATAAATAATCTTCTGTCAGTTCCAGCCAAAATTTTAAGAAAGCTAGACAGCTTGGGTATGAAGGCAGTTTTCTTAGAGCTATAGCAGCCCTAAATCTGATGGTCTAAGCTTGGATGAGCAAAAATTTCATGCACTGAAGGAGAAGCATCCCAACAATTCAAAAAATAAAATAGATTATGGTACTTGAAGAATTTGATTCAGCAGTCTATCAGCCACTAGAAAGTATAGCAGGTTCAGCCTTTTCTGTTTCACAAAGACTTCAGGCATCTTTGCCAATTTCTAAAGGAAGTCTGGGATAAACACTAGCATAAAAGTTTGCTTCTGCTGCGTTCTTGGGGTCATATGTGGACACTAAAGAACTATGTAAACAGATTGTTCCCATTGATGATTATATTTTACTCTGTGCCACATCAGTGTTTGCAAGAGCTTTCTAGCAAAGGACTAGCATTGTCTGAAATGCCTTTACACATGGCCCCAAAAGCACATAAGACTATTAGTTCACTCTTAGAGGAAGTTAGCCCGAATAATTGTTTATTCTCCAGTTTGTCTCATAGTGATAAAGCAAGACTTCTCCCTTGTTCCATACCAGGAAGTGGGGATTGGTTCGCTGCCAATCCCTCTAAAGCACTTGATTTTTCCTTTGCTTCTGCAGAATTCCGAATTTTGCTTTGTTATCAGCTTGCCATCCCCTTAATTGATGATGAGAAAAATGTCCAAAATGTTTAAGACTTTAGATATATTAGGTGAGCATGCTATGTCCTGCATAGTTTATGGTGAAAGAATTACACCTCATGATCAACTCAGGGATGCTATTTTGGTAACTGCTTCTAAATGTACTTTGTCTCCTGATTCTTAAATATTCTATTTTGTAATGTTAATTTTGTAAAATATCATATTGGTTTTTATAATAAATTTTCGTTTTTTTCATCCATAAAAATTCCATGCATTTCTAATGATTAATATCTACAATTGTAAACTTAATTCGTTTTTCAGGATATCTAAACATTCTTATTTCATTGTAAAAAAATCCACATGTTCTAATGATTAAAATCTGCAATTGTTGTAATTTAATTTATTTTTCAACAATGTCTTTTTGCTAATACAAAAGAGCAAATATTTTTTCATTAAACAATTGAAATTAAACTTTTTTAAAGAGAAGATAGAAATTATCTTGTAAACTTAATAACAAATGCTTCAATTATAGGCAGTGTTGAAAAATGTAATACTAACATAGACTATAAAAACAAATTCGTCATTTTCTTAAAAAATTTAAAATTAGTAATTTAAACGCATGTGGTAAGGCCCATATTTAAGACAAAAACAAAAATATAATATATTCTAACAATTCACATATAATAATAATCATGTATCACACTATTAAATTCGTCTATTGTCTAGTTCATCTCATTGTTGATGTTAAATTCCTATGCACACGCCGTTTTCAGCAAAAGTTTTCTATCTGCTAGTGTTAATACTGAAGAACATCAACGCCTAATGAGATATCTAAGTATGGATTAAGAGACACACCCCATTATTTGCGTGTAGATGCATGTGAAACGGAAACTCATTGCTTTTAATCTTTGAGTATATTAGTCAACTCCATATCAAGATCGCCTTCTAAAAGTACAATAATGCTTGTAAGTAGTGTATTATTCACAAGTAAAAAAGAAAGGCGCATGGTATTTTAAAGTTAGATTGCTAAGAATTTTGAGAAAATTGCAAGCTAATATTTTGTAAGCATAGGAGCTTTACAATATCACCCAGCTAAAAAAATTAAATGTAAATCTTTTGGGGTTAAAGATTTAGTTAAAATACAGACATGGTGTTACAAAAATTACATCTCAGGAAATTTGAATCATTTTAATTGCACACCACTAAGCGGAGGAAAACTAAAATAATTCGCTTCAAAATAAGTGTTGTGTGATAATTCATTACATGCTTTCCAACAAAGTGAAATAGCGCGATTTAAACAAGAAGGCTTAGTCAGCAATAAATCATCGTAGATGGTTTTATAGATTAATAGGTTTTGGTGTAAAACGTGTTTGAAATAGACACTTTCAATTTTTCTATTGAAAAATCGACATCGGGAATAACATTTTTAAAAATCCTTGCAAGTTCTTTAAGAAATCAACAACATAATATGTAAGTTAAATGTCAGACAAAAACTCCTGACAGAGATTAATCGTAGATGCTTTTCTAGATGATAAAGAAACGTCAGAATTTATTATTTCATTTTCTCAGTAATGTATTAACATAACAAATTTCATGCGCGTGAAATTGAAGATAATATTTCTCAGATTATTAAATCAACCTAATTTCTTCCTATGAGAGACTATCCCTACTCTTTCATAAATAATTTTTCTCAAACTCTACTTAATATTAAAATTATAATTAGAAGTTAAGGAGAATCGTTTCCTAATATAGGTTTACATTTAAAAATTTTAGAAAATATATAAATTTTGTATTTGCCAAAGTGTTTATATTGGTCCCAGGATGGCACGATATCATAGAATGTATTTAGATATAATATGAATTCATGAAGTATTCACTAACTAGTGATCCAAATGTAAGATCTGGCTAATATTTCAATATTTTAATAACAGGTTCAGGCTGAATATATTAAACAGATAATCTTAAAATTAAAAAACCTTTAAAAAAATAAAAAAATTTCTTACTCTTTGAGATGGTTCCAGGATATTATGAAATAAGGCAACACTGAAATAAACCATAAATTTTTCAAGAACTAGTGATTGGATTTACCTTAAACTAAGGTCAATCACTGTCTAACATAATTTTATATCTAAAAACGTTTTAGAAAATACATAAATTTTGTCCTTGCTTTAGTATTTCAGTTGGTCCTGAGATGACAGGATATCATACAATGTTGGTAGAACACTCTCAGAAATAATTATTTAATAACTAGTGATCAAATTGTAGGTTCCGGTTATAATATTAATATCATAATGGCGAGTTCAGGCTGGAAATGATAATGAGATACATCATTGCTTCAATGTGAATTGAAAAGGCTAAGAAGTAGTGAATTATTCAAAAACTGCTTATTAAATTGGTTTAAAACTAGGGGAAAACGCTTTCAATATAATTTTACATCTAATTCAATCTCTGGAGTGCAGGTTATCATAGAATGTTGATGGAAAGTTCTAAGAAATCATGAATTATGCAATAACTAGAGATCCTAATGCAGAACCCAGCTATTATATCAACATCATTTTGACAGGTTCAGGCGAAATATGTTAATTATATGCAATATTGCTTGAATGTGGGTAGGAAAAAGCTAAAAAATTCGTGAATTATTAAAGAACTGCTTATTAAATTGGTTTTAGGCTATGCTGAATCACTTTATAGTATAGTTTTACATCTAAAAACTTTTAGAATCATATAATTTTGAGGGAGTAACAAAAAAACAGAAAGTCTCTAATGGAAGACATTCAATTTAAATGGTAGAGAAGTAATGTATGTTGCCATGCAGCAATGAGGGAAAACTGTAATCGGTTATAACAGTTTGAATGGACAAAACCCACAAATTATTTTCCAAACTTTCAATAAAGTTCTATGTAAATTTAAAAACAACATTTAAGAACCATTGCAAAAAGAGTGGTTTTAAACATAGTTTAAAGCATGTTTTACAAAGGTTGTGCTTAAAACATGCCAAACCTGATCGCAATTTGAAACAAGTAGGTAATCAAGAAAGATGCCACAAGAGTAAAGAAAGGAATGTATACCATAGATTAATATAGGAAACATGGGAATAAAGTCATAGAATAAAATTTGTTTCATTGCTGAATTAAAACATTAAACTAAGTGGTTTGTCTAAATCAATACTTGAATCAAACTAAAATAAGTTATTTCCTTCCAACTTTTAGTAGTACAGGTTTTCAATATGTCCACTGCAATTATCAAAATAGAGAAAGGTATGAAGCACTATTGAGTATGAAGACATTGAACTCGTGTAAATCAGAGTTAATATACCTCAATGGAAAACATGAAACAATCATAAATCATGATACATAATTATCAAAAAAAAATCAACTTGGTCAAGAATTTCGAAGAGATCATCTGTCAATTTTCTCAAATAAATTTGAAATAAATATCTTTTAAATTTTGACTATCTGAAGCTCTCAACTGCTCTGCTTCAAACAGAAAAGCTGTCGCTTCAATAGGATATGCTATTGGTTAAGTTGAAGAATCAAGAGGATCATTTGGTTTTGGTTTTTTTTAAAAACTATTCTGCACATGTTAAAATTGATTTCCTATAGACATTAAAAAGCTCTTGACCACCCTTAGTTATATACAATGATTGAGACATTAATAAAATTCACTAAGTATTTTAATCAAGTAAAAACCAAAGATATTTATAAAAAAATATAAACATATTTTTTCCTGGTGATAAACTTATATCCATATGTTATCCATTTTAATTCAATTCTTGTCAGACATCATTTCATTTAGAAATTGGAAAAAAAATTATAAAAATCTTGGAGGAATACAAAAATCACTGTTAATAAAACAAAGTAATTTGAAGACGGGAAAACACTGCATGCGCTTGCAACATTCACTTAACAATGAGCAAGTATATAAGCAATTATAATTCCCACTAATTTGTTATTACATGCTGTTATTCATTTTTAAAATGCATTTCACTAATATATACTGTGAATTTTTAACCACTAGACTTGCATGCAAGAGGGTTATTGGGTCGACCAATGTGTTGAGATTAAACACGGTTTGATTCTAGTAGAGTGGAATATTTTTATATAAAACTTATAAGTTGAGTACATTTTTTTAATGTTGGGTCAGATTCATCAGTTGATAATATTGACAAAATTTATAATTAGTGCTGATGTCAATAATTATTAGAACTAAAATGCATACAGCAATGCAATACTTTTGCAAGTTAAGGTGGACAAACTTTTTTTTCAATATGTTTATAGAGCTTTCAACATACGCTCATAGTTCATAACTTTGTTGTGGTTGGTGTTTGTCATTTAATATTGTATCAGTTGTGAAGTAAAGAAACGTTATTTGTACATTGGCTTTTCATGACATAAGCCAATAATTATCTTACAAAAACTTTCTACTGCGCATTGTTATGAAATACTATAGGGAAGACCATTTACAATTTGGAAAATCACTGAAAAACTCAAGATAATTGCACAATTACAGAATGACAATTAAAACACTGGTCATCAAATTGATGCTACATTAGTTCAATTTGTTGAAAAAACTGGCTACCAAGTTGTGATCCCAATTTGTGCATATTTTCTAATCAATAAAATGTGTGAGGTGGGCACAAAATTTGGAGTGTTACCAGCAATTGGGTAATGCATTGCGTCACTGATGACGGGACATTCTTATCACTTCTGCGGAGTGCGATTACTTACAAGGAATGGAATTTCCAATTAGACAGCTTTAATGTTGAAGAGTACTTGAATCCGCTCAGAAATTTTTTTCAAATAAGGGATTCTCAACATGATTGAAAGATAATCAAAGCATGTGGAGAAGAAAGGCAGCTAGATAGAAATAAAGCCTTATTGCGTGTGTGTATATATATATATATAATTGCCTCAGTAATAAATATTTTCCTAGTTAGTTTTTCATGCCAAATTCTCGCACTTTTTGGTGTCCCAACCTATGAATTTATTGTTCACTTTTAAAAAGATCTAAATTGTTAAAAAATCAAGTGCTTTTTGTTGTCTACTTGAAATCATATTCTATTAGAACTTCAATACAAATGGTTAGTGACAGACATCGAGACAATTTACTTCGCGTTTTACTTTCGCTTCTTGAGGACTTTTTTAGTTCGATATTGTAGGTTCAAACTTTAGTCGCATTTTTTGGATTGGGTTGAGTTTTTAGGAGAAGCTGTTTGGGTTAGCCTGGGCCTCAAAATTGGAACCACTTATAACACTGCTTAGTATATTGTTGAAATGTCGAAGTATTCATGCTTTACAAATTTACAAACATATTATTGAATCATTTATATTTCTTAAATTGAAAAACTGAATTTGTTTTTTAATGTGTTTGGTAGCAAATACTAAAATACATGATTAAAACATTACAACGTTAATGTTATATATAACACATTGATATCCAAATGTAATTCATAGAAGTATAAACATCTTTTGAGCATCTTAATGAAATCATTTCATTAATTTGAAATTTCAAAAACAAACATTTCTTTAGGTAGCCTTCAACATTCCATAAGATGCTGTGGTTTCATCATAAAACTCAAATTGAAGGAATGTATTCGATTAATTGCGTTGGTGTTTTTGCCATTTAAAGATTTTCTAAGAGTAGCGTTGGAATATGCTGCAATATACTAGGGCGACAAGAAAGTTTTAAGAATTTCATCCATACTACTACTCTCAAAAGAAGAAAAGGAAGTGGACGCCCTCGAAAAATTATTGGAAAATTCATTCAGAAAACAGTCGCAATTGCTCTCAAAAATCCCTATATTTCTGGGAAAAAAATTGCAAACCGACTTCAAACTGAAGCCGACATTTCTGTGCATGAAACTACAGTTCAGAGAACACTGAAAAAAAGTGGAGTTACAAAAATTGGCAGAAAAAATCGACTTCTGATTACAAAAGAACATCAAGAAAAAAGATTAAATTTCGTGAAAGAATGGAAAGACTACACTTTTGAAGATGTTTGGATAACTAATGAGTGCGTATTTCAACTACACAGAAACAAAGTACAAGTGTAGTCGTCAAAGAAATGTCCAAGACCAACAAATGCGGGTCCAAAGTTCGACCAAAAAATTATGGTTTGGGGAGCACTTTCCTATCGTGGGTTTTATTTGAAAATTTTAGACGGAAAAGCCA
>CABFPE010000527.1:154131-180588 GCA_900660155.1 Hofstenia miamia | reverse complement strand
TGATTTTAACTTACTTTATTTAATATATATGATCTGCTCTACATATGTTTGCTTTAAGCTACTTTAATGTTCAAAGTTATTTTATTGTCTATATTATATATATGTATGTATTGTACAATTTATTGCTTGCAGTTTAAAGAACAGTGAAATAATCAGCATCACTTAACTTTTTTTTATTTATATAGCATATATTAGATTAGCTTATATAATATAGGGGGTACTTGTAACTAAAAATAGGGACCTCAGACAAAAAAATGATTATCATATTCGTGATCAGTGACCTAAAATTACCAAATAACAGTAGGTGCCTTTTAAATCACAGACTAAAAATTAAATTTTGTTGACCAGTGTTATTGTAGAAAGCTGGTCGAATCAATGTCAAATCGCATTGCTGCGTCTTTGGCCAATAATGGCGGATATACAAAATATTAGTGAGTTTCTCTGAATTAACTATTTACTTTCTGCACGGTGTTATCATATTGTTTCTACATTGTGTTATTATATTTTTTCTACATTGCGTTTTTTAGTGTAAAATACAAAAATTTCTAAATTTGGAAAGTGTTCCCAAACTTTTGGCCAGTACTATATAGATATATATTTATATATATATATATATATANCTACTTTGCCAATTTTTCAATCATCTAAAACGTAACAACAACAACACACTGAATAAGGTTAACTGGTAATGTTAATGGTAACTGTACCATTTATATATATATATATATATATATATCATGAATCAAAAACATGTAGTACTACTTAAATTGTAGTAAGTTGTGTTTAATTTGGGCCACATTTGAACACAATTTTGGGTTGGGTCAAGCTCATTGAGAACTCAATAGATCTCGGATTGAGTCACAATTCATTAGTTGAATTATGGGTATGGTTTTGGTCGGCATATCTTGACCAACATCTATTATTTAAAATATATGTTGGACTAACTAAAACTGCGTAAAGCAACTCAAAAACGTTAAACAACTCACTGTTAGCGATTGAATAAGTAATATTGCACATTGTTAGCTATTGCGCAACATTAACGCAATTGTCTTATCAAACAAATTATATGAAATGTCAAGAACCGTAGCTCAGCATTATAGTATTAAATAGATCTATTTGAAACCTGGAAATTATCGATAAAATTAAGGATGGGATCCGCATAATTTTACTGCCGGATCCCGGATATTTTACCAGATACCGGATATTATATTGTACAATTATAAATGAAGAACAACCCCATTTCTCAATTCGATCTCTTGCAGATGAAGATAAATAAAAACTTTGACATGTTCAGCATTTATGGAAATTCATTGTCGATTCAACGAAACAAACGTCTTGAAAGTCAGAAAAACTTGTTTTATTGCATGACAACTTGTATATCATGGAAAATAGTTTTCTTTTCGAAAAATCCATTTTACAATAAAGTTTTATCTCAGAATATGCTATTCGGTATAATCCGGTAAACAATTAAATTTTACTGGATACCGGATATCCGGATACGTATGTGTAATTATCGATTTAATCGGATACCGGATGCTGGTACAGCTCCTAGATAAAATTATAGGGAAGTGGTCCAACTCAATATGTTAATAAGTGAAAGTGTAAATAACACCGTTAACAAACGGCATTTACATGACCGTAAACCAAATTGTAAACTCTCAGTTTGAAAAAATTCGCAAATAAATGTTAATGGTGAAGTCAACGTTAAAGTCTTGTTTTCACACAAAGGTTTGTGATAAAGTTGCTCGAATAATTTGTAGATATTTCTATTGATTACATTTATTAAAAGTTCTTATGTATATAGTGCGTTGGTTGTCAATCCTTTAACTTTTCAATACGTTGTTTTTAAATTTTAATATTTGTATGTAAATCAGATTAAAGTATTATACACCAATTTGTCATAAAAATTTTGTCATTGAATTTTGTCATAAAAATTTTGTCATTGAATTTTGTCATTGAGTTTTGTCATAAGAATTTTGTCATTGAATTTTGTCATAAGAATTTTGTCATTGAATTTTGTCATAAGAATTTTGTCATTGAATTTTGTCATAAGAATTTTGTCATTGAATTTTGTGTTAGGTTAATTGTATTAGTTGAGAAATGTTCAAGATTATAAAGTTCCAAATAGACTCTTCAGAAATGTGCTCAAACAGCCAGGGAAAAGCTTATTACTCCCGATCCGCAAATGTGGGATGAATATGACATTGAAATATTAGGCTTTGCAGGTACGTAAGAAGCAAAAATAAATAGAACAATTAGATCGGTGAAGGCAAAACAAAAAAAATTCATTTCATGTATGTCATTTTTAAAAGGCTATTCTAGCCGAAGAAACATCAAATTTATCTTCAGCTGCAACTGAGAACTCGAAAAGCGAAGAAGAGGGAAAGGCGCTTATGAGGAAGACCCTATTCATATTAAAAAAAAACAGAATCGGTTTTCCTATGATCGGTTTTCATCAGATGAACAAAATACACCACAAGTAATGCTAGAGGTGTGTCTTTTTATAAATATTTATTTATTCATGTTTAATTAGACTTTTCCAGTTCCACCTCATCAAAAAACGAGTTCACTTAGTAGTCCAGACATTTACCATTAGGATTTAAGTCAAGGTTTCTTCTTCATCAAAACTGAGAATATTGAATAATGTTTAGAACACAACAGTTGTCTTCGGATACCAGAGACATCGTCATTGGCCATTGCTGCTGTTTCTTCGTCTACGCCTGCACCATCTGTATCGGAGTCAGCAACAACATCTAGTTATGCATCAGTACGTTATAGTTTTATTTCCAATTTGTAGTAATAATTTTTTAGAGTTATGCACATTCACATAAAGTGTGGAGGGAATTGGCCAAAATCCACCTAAAGCTAGATCAAATTCTAGCAATTCTATCTACTTCGAAAACGCCAAGTCCAGTAAGCTCGCAATCAAATTGTATTCAAGTTCAAAATGTGTTGCGTCTTCTTCCACTTTCAAAAGTAGAACACATCAGCAACTTCAACAATCAACTTGATGATGTTGTTTTGTTTGCTTCAGTGGTGAGTTAACATAGTCACTAAGAATAGAGTAAGACTTATAACTTTGTTGTAACAAAAGTACAACTGCAAAAGAAAAACGTATTGAAATTCATTATAAGAGAATATAATTAGCACTTTATAATTACAATTTTGTAAATTCATCTAAATTTACTAATTGTTAGTTGAAGAAGATCAAAGTTTGATAATTTGGATAATTATCTCAACAATGGGATCTGACCACCTCTTACAGTGAAATTTACAACAAAATGCGTTTCATATTCAATATAACTAATCATGAGACGCCAGCTTAAGATGTGTCATAAAAGTAATATGATGTGATTTCGGATATAATTCTTTTGTTTAGCATTGATGAGCCTTTGCAATATCTGACTCACAAACACTTTCAAACAGTGCTTTGCGTTGACTACATGACACAGTATGGACTGATATGGTTTCAGCAGTATTTTCGTGTTATTATAGGAAATGTATAAAATTCGTTAAATTTGTTTCGACGGCCTTTTAATGATAATAATTTTAAAAAGTACACGTGTTCATCAATGAATGGCGTATGTTCTTTTGTCAAATAATTATTAGAAAAGTCTGTGTGACTTTACAGCTTTATCCACCGTTGAAGGGAAAATGTTCCCATGTTATCATAAAGAAAGAGGTTCCCACACACTAGGATTTCCAATTCTACATCGAAGAAATAGTATTGATAGTTTTCGTGGATTTTTGCTTATTTTTACGTTGTTGGCCTAATGATGAATTTCGAATTAAAAACTTTTATGATGCTGTGGCTATATGTATCAAATTGCATGCATTTTTCGGAATTCGTATGTAAAAGGGAATTGTTTTTGAAAATTTTAAGTATATTGACTTATGACAGTGCTATTAATGACAATAATAAGCTTTATTTATAACATGATTTTTCTCATATTTCATTTAAAATACCAGCATATACAGTATAGTTTGCGACAATGTATGCATTAGTCTTGTATTTTTCTTAAATAATACGTATTTAACTTAAAAGGCGGTTTTAAAGACAAAGGCTTGCCCAACAGTGCAGAAGTCATTTATTCAATATTGGCATATCTTTTTTTCAAATGAATTAGCTCAGGATTGCAACATGACGGGTAAAATGGAAAATTTCGATTTTCTGATTCAAAAATACATAAATTATTAATAGGTACATTTTTTAATTTTTTGATCTATTAGCAGTCTTGCTGTTTGCACCAATTCACTGATTATGACGTGAACAAGCATTGCCTGAATTTTTTTAAGTATGCAGCAGATCGTCTGGGTGGCTGTTGCTTCATGAAAAATTGATTTTTATAACACTTTTATAACTTTTGAAATGCTTTTTTTTGTAAAATGATCTTCAATTTTGTTCTCTATCATTAATTTTCCGTATTGTAAATAACCGGCCATTAATCTTAGACTTGCTTCTAAGTGAGAATGGATAAGTTAAGATTCAAGTAACCTTTGAGTTCGTCATTGGATCATTGAGGTTTTTATTAGATTTTTTGCAATGCCATATATTTCAACCTATGCATTGAATAGGAGTGCTGTGATATGTTCTGGTTTCAAAATATAAATTTGCAATATTTAAATATACTTTAGAAGTTCGTGTAAATTAAGTGTAGAAGATCCACAGAAGATTTACCATTGTTTTGAGTATTTGTGAAGAATTATTTGAATAATTCAAACATCAAGATTATATTTAAAAAGTTTTTAATGTAAAAAAATTTGGAATTTTATATTACAAATCAAAATGGAATTATATAATACAAATCAACGTGGAATTATATATTTCAAATCGATATTGATCTTAGCATCACTTGGAAAAATGACGTTGAATCGACGTCAAGATATCAATTGGGTTATGGTGATTAGGTTTATGATCCTCGGCCAAGTGGCTACCCGGGAGCACAGTAAGCCCTGGTTAATTATAAGCATCTAGAAAACAACTATAAAAAATACCTAATAACTGATCAGGTAAGAATTGTAGATCTAAAGGTTAAGTTATCACAAGTATAAAAGTGAACCACTGGCGAAAGTAGTTACTTTTTTAATGATCAAATATTTATAAAGTAATGTTTGTACATAAGTAAAGAGGTTCCCCTGTTAATCACTAACAATTCATCAAACTACAATTCTGTTCCGCACTTTGTTTACATAATTTCGTTCACCATGTCAGAACATTTGAATATTTAAAACAGACATAATTAATCTTTTGAATATCGAAGCAAATAATATCGTAAAATTATCAAATATTGTCATGTTTGGCATGTTTTAAGCACGACCTTTTTAAAACATGTTTAAAATAACTGTTTTTTAAAATGTATTTACAAATTCCTATTGAACTTTATGGAAAATTTGGAAAATAGTTTTTGGTTTCGTCGAATGGTATTTTCATGTCCGATTGTCTACTGAAAACAATCGTAAAATTTGCGATTGTTTACATCTATGAAACTAAAAATGAATATTGATAAGTTCATCATAATTCAAAGTTTGTTAGTATGTGTTTTCAGCAAAATTGTAGCACCTTGAATTAGTCTTGTCTAAGAGCGAAAAAACGTTTACAACGCTTTTTTTGTAAAAAAAAATACACGATTTTTCTGTTAAGAATTAAGATATAAAATGAAAAAACTAAAACAAATCGTTTGATTTCCCACCAATCGTTTAAGTTACAGAAACAGCAAAAAACAAATCTATTTCAATATTACATATAAGAGCGCTTCAAAAGAAGAAGGAAAATATAGATCCTTTCTTTGAGCATTTTGAGTATTTAGCAGTACTACCGCAACAGCTCCAAATTCCAAGCTGAGAGCAAGGCCAGCCTCCCAAGTTACACATACAGTCATTCTCGTGAACTGCAAAAACCCCTCGGTGCCCATTTACGGGCTTATTCTTGTTTTTATTATGGTTGCAAGCTTCCCACATTTCTGCTGACACAGGTTGAAATCCTTTGGGTATTGTTGATTCACTCCTTTTGGCCATTTTCTAGATATATTTTTAGAAAATTTGAGAAGCTCAGAATTATTCTATGCAATGTCCAAGAATGAATTTATAAAAAAAGTAAAAATTACATCAATCACTTTAGTAATTGTTTAATTGTTGTGAAGAGATACTATTCACTGGGTCACTTACAAGTTTCCTCATTGCAAATAATATGAGAAAACGGTTAATACTTTACAGTATTGTTCTGTATTC
Organism: Hofstenia miamia; assembly: GCA_900660155.1. Taxonomy (NCBI): domain Eukaryota; kingdom Metazoa; phylum Xenacoelomorpha; order Acoela; family Hofsteniidae; genus Hofstenia; species Hofstenia miamia. Next base: position 174,360 of record CABFPE010000527.1, on the reverse strand, counting down.
ATCATCACCTCCACAATATATAGCTTTCCTGGACCAAAGCGACTCATGATACTTCATATCATAATCTTTGTTGGGTGCTTAACAGTTGCACGGGAGGTTTGGGAGTGTTTTTTATGCCAATCTTTCTTCTGTTGGCATCTTTGCACACAAAGTGCTTTTTTTCCCCAATCGTCCTTGTTCCAATTTTGATTTGCCAAAGCAAACTGCAATCGCAAAGATTTCATTGCAGCAGTAAGTTTCGGTATTTTTCTAGGAATCACTGAGCAGCAACCATATTTGCGTAATCATCGCTGTACTGTACTAAGGAAAACGGTTGTCCCAGCTTCTCTTCATTCACTTTGGAGCTGCTTAGCATCTGAAAAAGGAATCACTGAGCAGCAACCATATTTGCGTAATCATCGCTGTACTGTACTAAGGAAAACGGTTGTCCCAGCTTCTCTTCATTCACTTTGGAGCTGCTTAGCATCTGAAAAAGGAATCACTGAGCAGCAACCATATTTGCGTAATCATCGCTGTACTGTACTAAGGAAAACGGTTGTCCCAGCTTCTCTTCATTCACTTTGGAGCTGCTTAGCATCTGAAAAAGGAATCACTGAGCAGCAACCATATTTGCGTAATCATCGCTGTACTGTACTAAGGAAAACGGTTGTCCCAGCTTCTCTTCATTCACTTTGGAGCTGCTTAGCATCTGAAAAAGGAATCACTGAGCAGCAACCATATTTGCGTAATCATCGCTGTACTGTACTAAGGAAAACGGTTGTCCCAGCTTCTCTTCATTCACTTTGGAGCTGCTTAGCATCTGAAAAAGGAATCACTGAGCAGCAACCATATTTGCGTAATCATCGCTGTACTGTACTAAGGAAAACGGTTGTCCCAGCTTCTCTTCATTCACTTTGGAGCTGCTTAGCATCTGAAAAAGGAATCACTGAGCAGCAACCATATTTGCGTAATCATCGCTGTACTGTACTAAGGAAAACGGTTGTCCCAGCTTCTCTTCATTCACTTTGGAGCTGCTTAGCATCTGAAAAAGGAATCACTGAGCAGCAACCATATTTGCGTAATCATCGCTGTACTGTACTAAGGAAAACGGTTGTCCCAGCTTCTCTTCATTCACTTTGGAGCTGCTTAGCATCTGAAAAAGGAATCACTGAGCAGCAACCATATTTGCGTAATCATCGCTGTACTGTACTAAGGAAAACGGTTGTCCCAGCTTCTCTTCATTCACTTTGGAGCTGCTTAGCATCTGAAAAAGGAATCACTGAGCAGCAACCATATTTGCGTAATCATCGCTGTACTGTACTAAGGAAAACGGTTGTCCCAGCTTCTCTTCATTCACTTTGGAGCTGCTTAGCATCTGAAAAAGGAATCACTGAGCAGCAACCATATTTGCGTAATCATCGCTGTACTGTACTAAGGAAAACGGTTGTCCCAGCTTCTCTTCATTCACTTTGGAGCTGCTTAGCATCTGAAAAAGGAATCACTGAGCAGCAACCATATTTGCGTAATCATCGCTGTACTGTACTAAGGAAAACGGTTGTCCCAGCTTCTCTTCATTCACTTTGGAGCTGCTTAGCATCTGAAAAAGGAATCACTGAGCAGCAACCATATTTGCGTAATCATCGCTGTACTGTACTAAGGAAAACGGTTGTCCCAGCTTCTCTTCATTCACTTTGGAGCTGCTTAGCATCTGAAAAAGGAATTCTTTGCAAATTCCACATTAAAATGCGATCTTCTTTGAGAGTTGTCTTGGGTTTTCGCCCTTTCTCTTTGACATCACACATCCCAAATTTTGAAATCTTGCAACAGTACTTTTAGTAAAACCAGTTTGTTCAGCAATTCGCCTCACAGTTAGAGTCGTAGCAATGCCTCAATTTCACTCCTTTTTGAAGAAATTATATCTGGACCAGGCATGATTAGCAGTATAACAATATGTAGCTGCTAGTAATAACTATAAATCCAATAGCCTAGAAAATAATTATTTCCTCCAAATAAGCTATAATATTAATTTAATGATAGAAATGTACAACCACAGTTTAGCTTAGAAGGTATTAGTTAACAAGAACTTCAAGTTGTTATTGTCCCAAGTAATTTGACGCAACTAAAAACTAGACATTTGTTGCCGGCATTATTATTTTTGAGAAATAATAGGCATACCAAGGTAAATAAAATTGTTTTTCTCTTAAGATGATCAAAATCACAATAAAGTCTTAAATACTGCTTTTTGTAGATTAACAAAATAAGCAAATTCTGCATTGTCCCAAGTAATTTGACGCCTTCTGTAAATATATATATATATATATATATATATATATAGNAGGTAAAAGCAAAAACCTGTAGAACTATTGAAATTCTAGTTGTGTTTAACTTGGCTCAGATTTGGACACAACTTTGGGTCGGATTAAGTGCATTAAGAACCAAATATAATTTGGGTTAGATATCACACTTCATCAGTTGAATTTTGGGTAGAGTTTGGTTGGCTTAGGTCGACATATTTTGACTCGCTTGTTGATATTATATATAATTTGTTTTGGAGCATAGTTTAACCAATAGTGTGTGAAACATTTTAAAAACGTTTAAACTTACTGTTGGCGATTGAATAAGAAATATTGTACATTGTGAGCATGGTTAGCTATTGCGCAACATTAACACAATTGTAAATAATTTTGTCTTATCAAACAAATTAATTCGCATGGCAAAAAGCGGGAAGTTCAACAGTGCAGAGTTCAATTGATCTGGCTGAAATCTCGGAATCATTAACATTGCATACCGCTGGAAGAAAGTCGCCCTATACAAAGTTTCAAACGGCTTGCTATATAAGCAGTTCGTTTCGGTTTGGTTTCAGCTTGTAATATTTCATTTGCAAACGGCTTCAAACGGTTGAAATATTTAAAATGCAGATTTTAAATAGTCGTCACCAATTTTATAAGTTTTTGGAAAGAATCACAGAACCCGTTGTATGAATAATGAAATTCAATTACAACATTTCGCTCAGATTGAGATTATTAATACACTTAAATTGGGGTTCAATGTAAAAATGTGCGTAATGTCTAAAATATGTATTATACACAATTTTTAAAAACAGATCCGAAACTACTTTCTCAAAATGGGGATCCGATCCGATCTGAACTAAACGATTAGATTCCATCTCGATTTTTTTCTAGGAAGTTTGGGCAAATAGTATGCGTTTCTTAAATGTTTTGTTAATATTTATAATCCTAATCAGTTGGTGGAATGTACCCCCCCCCGCAGGTTTCCAAAATTGATTTTGACTGGATAAATCAAAAAATTTTTCGTAAAAAATTGAAAAATTTAAAATCTAGGATCGTGAAATGCATTTTCAAAAATTTTGGGAAATGACGATGCCCCCCGTCAGAAAATCCTGCGTACGCACCTGTCTGTGGCACAAAGAACATTTCGGATTCCTGCATCAAATTCAAGAAGTGAATAAGATTTTTCAAGCGTATCACAAAAACAATTAAAATATTGCGAGTTCAACGAAATACTAACAGTATTGCAGCCATCGAGATTCTATATAGAACTTTTTAAATTTTACTATCACTAAGTGGATTTCACTTGGACTTAAATGATTTAAAATCTTAATCTTATCTTATTCATGACTTGAAATTCAAATTTTCTAAAATATGATAATAACGAAGTTAGGTGGAGCCTAGGTGGGCCTTATATTGGAATTATACAATTTGAAGGAGCTTTCGAGTTATCTGTGAGTATGGATGTAGACAACCAGGACAACTGTCAACACTGGTATTGTAAAACATATACAGTAAATTTACGGTGTGTGTTTGTAAATGAATTGTGCTAGAATTTAATAACAACTACCGTTTTCACTTTTTTTCAATATACATGTTTGCGGTGACACGAATATTTTTGGTTAAACATAAAAAATCAAAATTGAAATATATTCAACTGAGTGAACTGAGGCAAAATGGTTTCACTTAAAATTTACAACAGAATTTCCATTTAGCAATGTTCGCAAATTTAATGCATTACCTAGAGAAAATGAATCAACAACTGCAGTATACATGTATTCTAACGAGCCAAGCCGAGCCGAGCGGAGCCAAGCTAAGTTGAACTGACCTTGAGCATTGCACTGGATATAAGAGCCTAAAACGAGTGTTTACTAAGCAAAGCAAATTCAGACCCCTGCTTGTTAATTTGATTATGCAGAATTTTTTTATTTTTTCATTAAATATACCGTTTTATAACCTTATTTTAAAATATTTATAAAATAAGAAGAGCTATTTAAGAAATTGTGAGAGCGTAATATTTTTAAAAAAAATTATATACATATATATATATATATATATATATATATATATATAGTACTAACCAAATGTTTGGGAACACTTTCGAAATTTAGAAATGTTTGTATTTTACACTAAAAAACGCAATGTAGAAACAATATAATAACACAATGTAGAAACAATATGATAACACCGTGTAGAAAGTAAATAGTTAATTCAGAAAAACTCACTAATATTTTGTATGTCCGCCATTATTGCCCAAACACGCAGCAATGTGACTTGACATTGACTCGACCAGCTTTCTACAATAATCATCAGTAATCTCTATGCAACATACCACTTAAACTTGCTCCTTCAGATCGTCGAGTGATGTGCATTGGCGCTTCCTTAGACAGTTTTTGCTGTGATGCCAGCAATTTTCCATGACGTTGAGGTCTGGGGAGTTTCGTGGCCAGTTCTCAAGCACCCGAAAGTCTTGTAATGCAATCCACTGTTTCACAACTTTGACGCTGTGGCAAGAAGCACCATCTTGTTGTAGTACAGCATGGGAACTTTCTCCTAAAATATTTTGAGGTAGGCCTTGGCTGTGACTGACTCGTTGTGAGGAACAAATTGCAGACAAGCACGCCCATTCGCAGTTATAGCACCCCAAATCATCACAGAAGGTGGTTTCTTGGTTGTCGTACGTGTGGCCGGTATGATGTAAACTGGCAAATCTTGGATTCGTCACTAAACATTACTTGATGCCACATCTCAGTGGTGTAGTGTGGTATTGCCTGCAGAAACGCAACCAGTTTCGAATGTTCTTTGAAGAAAATCGAGGTTTGGCTGCCGGTTTGCGCGATGGAAGGTCAAAGGTAGTATTCAATCGACGCCCAATGGTGCGTGTTGATACATTCTGCACTACCGCACCTAGATTTGCTTTGAATTCAGAAGATGAAGAGAATGGTTGATTGACGACGTAATGATAAATGAGACGGTCAGTCTGTTGGGGTTGTCACTTCTGGTCTTCCAGACTGCTTGCGAGAGGAAAAATTTAGCAGTTGCTGATAGCGAGTAACACTTCTGGATACCAAAGATACTGATACGCCCATTCTAACAGCTATAACGCGATAATTGTACCCCTCCTCGTACAAGATATGAATTTGAGCACGCTTTGTTGGTGAAATTTCACTACCATGGACCATATTTCAAACTATAATGATAGTGCTTTTTCAGTGAAAATGTATTGTGTGTAAATCTAAAGTTGTGTTAATTTGATTGGCTAAATGAATCTGTTGTAAATTCTAAAAAGGGAATTCCAGGAATTTCACGAAGTATCCACAAAATAGCATAAAACACGTTTTAGGCAGATTACTGTTCCCAAACATTTGGCCAGTACTGTATATATCAGTGTTCATAGCATCAGGGAATGTCCTTTCAACGGCTTGGGTCTTAGAAGTCGTACCACTGCTCAAACGTCCCGTTTAACTGACAACATGAAAAATNTATATATCAAGGTTTCATTTTTCCTTGACGGATAAGGTCCATACCTGGACTTTGTGTTGATCTCAGAGTTTGTTAATGTAGTTCTACCTTGTAAGAATCCAGAACGTTTTTTTCGGAGCAAATTCGTTTGCTCTCAAAAGGAAACCAGGAGGTTACCTACCCATAGCAGTAGGAAACACGCGGCGTCGCTTATAGCCAAATGTGCGCTGGGAGGTGCGTAGCATCTGAGAGGAAGAGGGAATTTGGTCAAATCCAAATGGGTTACAAAACTCCTAAAGAAGCAGAGGCTGCGGTTCACGCTGCTAGGTCATACATATCAGCAAAAACTCTCTGATAGCAATGTCATGCTAAAAATTGACTATAAAAATGCTTTTAACAGCTTAAGCAGGCAAGCAATGTTGGATACTACTTTAAAAAACAATCCAAAACTTTACCCATTTAACCCATGTGTCTATGGCGAACACAGCTCCCTGTTTCTAGTGAGGTCGGAGCACAGCAGGGTGATCCCGAAGGCCCACCTCTTTGCAAGTTCTTTAGTAGATCAACAACATAATATGTAATAGTGAAATGTCAGACAAATACTTCCTTACAAAGATTAATCGTAGATGCTCTTCTAGATGATAAAGAAACGTCAGAATTTATTACTTCACTTTCTCACTAATGTATAAATATAGCAAATTTCATACGAGCGAAATTGAAGATAATATTTCTCAGATTATTAAATGAACCTAATTTCTTCCTACGTTTTATTCAATATTTCGAAAATTCAAATACACGTACATTTTAATACATATTTTACATTCTTTGTAAATCATTGTAATGAAGGCACTTGCGGACGGATCATTTTTGGTCCCCGAGCCCGTAAAATAAAGAACAGCCCGCCCGTATGTCTATGTTCATCTGTATAATCGTTCAGCTTAGACACATTGCCCGTTATAATTTCTTCTGCAACAAATATAGTGCCGTTTATATAGAAGCTGAAACAAGGTCAAACACGAAAAAGAAAATCTAGTTGAATTTAGTAACTGTGCCCACCAGTACCTCATCAAGCCCGTCCGAAGCCCGCGGGTTACCCGTAAAACACAATTTTAATGTTAATTTAGTTTCTTTTGCAAAAAAAGAAAAAAACTAATGAAATTTTAATTTTGTTCTTTTGATGGTTAGGGTTTGATAATAATTCAGGAAAAAATCAAATTATTGAGTTAAAAATGGTAATGGATAACCAATAAATTTCATCGGTCAAAAAATTCTATCACGACCGTAATCGGGTATGGAATAATATCACGTGTGACATAAAATTTAGTTGATTAAATTTTTTCACTGATTTCAGTCAATTTTGGGACGAGAATTACGAATTTGAATTTCATTTTACATGGAAAACCATACTTTTTGAGTAATTTGTATTCTAAATTTTAAAAAGCCTGCATATCATTGCATTGTTTAGTTAATGTCTAAGACTATGCATGCATTGAGCCATTGAAATTATACATTCTCTTCTCTGATATTCTTTTCCAACAATAATTCATTAATCTCAGTTTCAATTGTCGTGACGAGTCGCATTGGGTATCAGGATGGGAAAAAGTAAAAATGTTATTGGCATAACTCCATGCATCTTGTATATTACATAACAACCATGCTCTGTGAGAACATTGTTAATGTCTTCTCTGGAAATACCAGTTGTTTATAAATGCAAGACTTGTGTGAATTCCGTCTGTTACATTAGTTGATATAATTATATTCTCGAATATCAACCCATTACAAAAATAGGGCAAACGAAATATTTTGAAACATACTAAATGTTTTTGGGTATTGGATCTTAAAACTCAAGTAATATATTTCAAGTGCCATACTATGTTAGAGTACTGGCTAGTTGAAGATCTTTGTCATTTTCTATTCTTTTGTTTAGCATGAATAGAGAAACCACAATAGCGACTGTCTGTAGGTTCAGATCAATGAAAGAAATCTATTTATTAGTTATTTGCTCACTAAGGAAATGTTTGCTGAAAACTAAGAGTCTTGATGATAATATCTCAATTATAGCAACTAGAAAATGAGCCAATTTAGACTGAATTTTGAACTCATGTGCTTTGAATGAACAAAAAACAACTGCTGACATTAAAATCGAAATAAAATTAGATGTTCATATGGAATTGTAAAATTCATTTGAGGATTTTTGGAATCTCAATTATAATACAATTTCCGATTTGTATATTCAATCATCTATTGAGGCCATAAACTTAACTTCATGAAATTTCTTAAGTATTGTTTCTACTGTGAAAATGACATCCATTCGTTTTTAGCAATATCAAATTGACCAGAAACACGGAAAAATGTACTCAACTAAGAAAAAAATGTTTGCTTGTCACACAGTGTATTTAATGGTCAGTGTCTAAAGAAATCGTCTTACCAGTTATAAATAACTTGTGTGTGCTCCTACATAATATTTTTGTTTCATTTTTAAAACAGCAAATCTAATAATATCACATGTTTTCTATAAAATTATTTATTTTAAATAAATTAAAAAAATATACCGTAGAAGTAAATAATTGGAAGCACCAAATTATAGCCTAATATGTCCTCATCGGTTGAAATCTAATATCTTCCCATGAAACTTGACATGCTTAAGACACATCATTTTTAAGAACTTTGAAATGAATGGAAAAAATTAGCGATAAAAAAATTCTAATAATTTTTTTTGTTATAAAAAAATTTTTAATGCTTTATTCTATAACTACAAGAAAACACAAAAATCGTTAGTCTTGCCAAAGTATATTCTGAAATAGTTTAGAAATGTTTGCTAAAAATAGACACAAATGGATGCTATGGTTGTAATTATTTGCATGACTTTTAAAATTTCATTGGCTTCAATATAGAATCATATGAAATTGTTTAAAAGAAGAAATAAAGGGAAATGTTTGAATAGGTAGGAAAATCCTCTAACTTTGAAGCCAAAATTTATGATTTTCTGCAAATTGCAAAATATTTTTAAGGCGATACCCAAACGTTGGAGGCTCTAGATGAAACTATGGGCAGTACAAACAATTTACTTACATAGATCGAAACTTGGTAATTTAAATAGTATTCTTATAAATTAAATTGATACGACAAATATTTTGTAAACCATGAGCTTCTATATCACTGACTGGACTTGAACAAATTATCATTTAGCCGCAACATTTGACCGATTTTACTAAATCATTTATTAATTCCGCTCGTCTAGTAGTGAATTGAAGAGCGTAATTTATAATGATCTAGTGAAATCGGCCAAATGTTGCTGTTATTTATTCATTTGTTCCAGTCCAGTAAGTGTTATAGAAGTTCATTTGTAAAAAAATGATTGACCCATACATTCTTCCCTCAAAAATGCTATCAGACAAGCCATCAAATCAAACCGTCTATCATATAGAACTTTTTATCAAAATAATTTTGATATTTCCGTCAAACAGTAAATTATTTTAACAAGAAGTTAATAGGTAGTAAAATTGAAATAAACTATTATGCAGGTACCAGGTGGCCAATTCAATTCCGTTTTTCATTTTTCATTTTGATCATTTGGAAAGATTAATTGAAAATTGAAATTGAAAAAAGAAATAGCAATTTTTCACATTCGCTTTTCAAATTTCATTTTGCCAATTTCCATTTTTAAAATTTTTTAAAAAAAACAAAAATTGAAAAATGAAAACGAAAAATGAAAAACGAAAATGAAACATGAAAAATTTCAATTCCGCTTTTCGTTTTGGTTGTTATCATTCTTATGTAATTGCTATCCCATTGATTGTTTAACCAATAAACAGTAATCGCAAATGTAATTGAAAGAAATTGATGCCCATATTAGATAAACAACCACTCTTTGTATTATTGAGAGAAGCTATAGTATACTTTTTTTAAGAACACGAGCCTAAAAAATGCCAAAAAATAAGAACAATTTAAGAACGATCGTGAGGCTGAAAGTATTTAAAAAGTGGTTTTTTATTTTTTCCAGGGATAGTAACAAAAGATACTTATTTACAGTTCCAAAAGTTTAAAAATACTAAACATAAGAGAATCAAACAAAAGGGCTTTTCGTGTTGCATACGTACTTAATGCTCAGAATGAAATGAAAAAAATTCGAAAAATATCCTTTTTCTGAGCTGCACATAAAATAAAAGTAAAGTAAATAGCCAAAACTTGTTTTTTACCTTAGAAAAAATAAGAACAAAATAAGAACAATTTAAGGCTCAAAGTGCCAAAAAAATAAGAACAGCTGAGCCTCAGAAAAATTTACTGGTTCTTATAAAAAATGTGTAGTTCAAAAACAACTATATAGCAATTTCATAAGAATGATAACAACCAAAACAAAAATCAAAAAACGAAAAACGGAATTGAAATGTTTCATTTTTCACTTTGGTTTTTAATTTTTCATTTTCGTTTTAATTTTTCATTTTTCAATTTTTGTTTTTCTTTTGAAAAATTTTAAAAATGGAAATTGGCAAAATGAAATTTGAAAAGCGAATNTCATTTTGATCATTTGGAAAGATTAATTGAAAATTGAAATTGAAAAAAGAAATAGCAATTTTTCACATTCGCTTTTCAAATTTCATTTTGCCAATTTCCATTTTTAAAATTTTTTAAAAAAAACAAAAATTGAAAAATGAAAACGAAAAATGAAAAACGAAAATGAAACATGAAAAATTTCAATTCCGCTTTTCGTTTTGGTTGTTATCATTCTTATGTAATTGCTATCCCATTGATTGTTTAACCAATAAACAGTAATCGCAAATGTAATTGAAAGAAATTGATGCCCATATTAGATAAACAACCACTCTTTGTATTATTGAGAGAAGCTATAGTATACTTTTTTTAAGAACACGAGCCTAAAAAATGCCAAAAAATAAGAACAATTTAAGAACGATCGTGAGGCTGAAAGTATTTAAAAAGTGGTTTTTTATTTTTTCCAGGGATAGTAACAAAAGATACTTATTTACAGTTCCAAAAGTTTAAAAATACTAAACATAAGAGAATCAAACAAAAGGGCTTTTCGTGTTGCATACGTACTTAATGCTCAGAATGAAATGAAAAAAATTCGAAAAATATCCTTTTTCTGAGCTGCACATAAAATAAAAGTAAAGTAAATAGCCAAAACTTGTTTTTTACCTTAGAAAAAATAAGAACAAAATAAGAACAATTTAAGGCTCAAAGTGCCAAAAAAATAAGAACAGCTGAGCCTCAGAAAAATTTACTGGTTCTTATAAAAAATGTGTAGTTCAAAAACAACTATATAGCAATTTCATAAGAATGATAACAACCAAAACAAAAATCAAAAAACGAAAAACGGAATTGAAATGTTTCATTTTTCACTTTGGTTTTTAATTTTTCATTTTCGTTTTAATTTTTCATTTTTCAATTTTTGTTTTTCTTTTGAAAAATTTTAAAAATGGAAATTGGCAAAATGAAATTTGAAAAGCGAATCTGAAAAATGTTTATTTCCGGTTTTCAATTTCAATTTTCATTTAATCTTTCCAAATGATCATTAGTTTATTTACTTTAGTCAAAGCATTTTCGTATTCCTCTTCACGTTAAACCAATGTCACAGCAAAGACATACTTCATGCAGTTCTAAAAGTAGGACAAAGGATAAATAAATGAAGTAGTTTTAAGTCACTTCCCTCTGTCATTGGTCATATGAAACCTGGTTACATTTATTTAAGCATTGCAATCGTGATAAAGCTATTTTTGATGCAAAGCTTATAGAATAAATTTAGTGACAAAGAAAATAATTATCGCATGAATACATAGATGCTTAATAAAAATTGTGTCAGAAAGCGATCTATTGAAGTCAATAGCGATAACACATTGCAAATTAGTAAACTACAAATTAAAGCACACGTAGTAGCGGTAAGTTTACTACTGTAGCGACAGCAACATGTTTATGATGCCAAATTTTAGAAGGCATGAATTATACATGTAGTCCGATTCAAATCGTTCTGGCAATTGTGGAGAATATCACATCGTCCAATCCTATTAACTTGATAACAGATTGAATATTAAGTTAATCCAGACGAGTTTGCGCTTTCCATATAGAATTTACATATGAAGTTCACAGATGGGAAAACTAGCAAAAACATTTAGAATTAATGGGGTTTTATTAGCTATTTTATTAAATTTAATTATAATGAATAAATCTAAAATCTTCCGTACAAACCAAATACTTTCAAAAATCATATAAACTCATATTAAATTTATAATTAACAATACATAAATAGTTTACTTTTAATGCAATATTGGTTTGAAGAGGTTTGATAAATTTAGAAATATAACTAAATTAAAACGTTAACAATATATATAACTTCTGGCAATGTATTAAACTAACTTGTATATTAAAACTTCAATGTCATAAATGTTATTCAATATACGTTTATATTTCAGTGAATTTTTATGAAAATTTTAACAGTGGTAGCAAAAAATTTCGTTATATTATGTCCAAGTGTCGTGCTTACCACTGTTTTAACCAGGTTTATGCATCCGCAAACACCTGTGGTTTTTGCTGATAAAATGTTTGCAAATCCTTAGCTCGTACTGTTGGAATAATTGTAATTTGTTGAACATATAAAAAACACAAAGTAAGGATAATCAAAACATTATTTGTTCCTTATTAGCGCACGCACACACTTTTTTCAAAGTGGGAAATTTAGTTATCCAAAAAATTAAATTTTAAAAATACTTCAAAGTCAATTAGAATGTTCAAATTTGTTTATTATTATATTTCCACACCGCGATGAAATCTCTGTCACTGCGGTTGTAATACAGTCTTCCAAAAATTGTACCACGCACATTTAATAGAAATCTTCCAATTGTTTCAACTAATTAATGAGATTTTCTTATACCAAGTATTGAACGAGTTGTTTGCTATTGATCTGTTACTTTATCAAATGCATCATCCTATTTACCTAGAAATGAAGTTGAAGCGAAAATTTCCAAAATGATCTACTTCATAAACATTTGTTTCAATAATTTAAATTATAGACATAATTACTAATACCAAAATTCTTCTCCAATTGCTTTAGTCACTTCAATACATATTTTAGTGGATGTTTATATCTTGAAGATATACATACATTTTGTTAGGTGATAATATATTTCAAACGAAGTTATGAATATTCTAAATTTCAGAAATAAAAAATTTTGGATGCGAAAATACATTACTGCTTTACAAAAATACCAGTTATTTGAAATTTGATTGTATATCCAAGTTAATAGTTTTTGATTTTAGGAAAACAGAAGACACAATTTTTTATATAAAATAAATGGACCAGATCCAATTATATTCAAATTATACCAACATCAAATTCAACATGATATGAAATTACAATAATTACAAAATGTCTTGTACATTGAGTTAAAACAAATTCTACAAAAACTATATTACAAGAGAATCAATATGTTTGTATATACAATAAATTTCATATAATTAAAACTACAAATTGTACGCTATAAAAATACTGCTAAACCCTACTTATAGGTGTCCCCCGAGTAGGTGTATAACTATATGTAAATAACGAAGTACAAACCAAAAAAGCACCTGCAACAAATAGAATTCCAAAACTTTTACCAAAATACAAAGAAAACAAAGCCGCACATATAATGGACATGGAGCTGGCAAAATTTTTGTAGAGGTTGTCCAAGTATTTCAACAATAAGGAAGTAGTAATGCCACCAAAAGAGTTTACGAATATGATCAAAATCACATAGTTGTTGTATCCATAGAAAAATCCTTTGGACCTTATGACTGAAAAATCCTTGAACAAGATGTTTACTAAAGCACTTAACCCACAGAAGATGTATAACTGGATGTTTCTCACCCATAAAGAAACACTGGAGCTTTTCACGACTTTTTCAAAGTAGACACCGGCACCAGCGGAGCAAAACGTCATTGCAATCGTAGCTGAGATACCGAAAGTGTATTCAGAGAATACGAACGCCTTAGATGTCTTACCATCACCGCTTTCGATTTCTTCCCAATGTACGAGGCAAACACCGAAGAAAAGCATGAAAAGACTAAAAATTTGTAGACGGGTAAACGTCTTTCCAATCATTAAGTACATAACGACAGCAGTTGTGATTAGCTTACACTGATATGTGATTTGAAAAGACGCCGCATCAATCAGCGTCAGCGCAAAAAATGACAAGTTATTTTGAACCATGTACAGCACCGATGGGAACGATAATAAGAGTGTTTCCCGCTTTTTTTCTATCACATCCTGTTGAATGATTCTACACGCACCAACAAAACCCCGCTGTTCTTTCATAAGGCAAAAGAAACTTATAAACAACTTTGTCATCTCAATCAGGAACACGGTAGTTGACGTTAAATACAGGGGGCCACCTACCTGTGAACGGGAATAATTAACAAGAACAACATTACATGATGTTATCGATGTTAACAAGACGAAGAGTGTGATTTTATACTGGACAGAAGTTTCTGGAACACTCTGCATCTAAACGCAAAAAAATATTAGTATTTGAAAAAAAATCATTAAAACTATATAACCCTAATCACAAGATATCATCAAATCAAATGTGAATAAACAATCAAACAGCTGTTAATGTTGGTTTTGAAAGTGTAGCAGGTGCATCGCGTTAATAGGAACATAACAATGCAAATATCATTAAAAAGGGAAAAAATATTCAATTGAAATAGAGGAAAGATGAGATCATTAAAATCATAGACTATTCAAGTTGTATGCGAAGAAAAATATGAAATAAAATCAAAATTATTTCCTACAACAGTGATTTTTTGGGTAAATTGAGAATTTGTATAAAAATATTCTGGGGTTAAATTACTGGAATATTGAGTGCGTATCTATCTGGTGATTTTAAACATTAGAATATCAATATCAGTATTTGGGCTTGTAAAAAGCCGAAATTTTAACCCACAGTTAATACAGCAATATGATCATTTTGGTATGCAAATTAATTTATGTATAGTAATTGGAGATGAGAGGAAATAATTAAAGCAAAGATTTTGGTTGAGAGAATCGTGTGGCGCCTTTATATACACGAAGTATATTTTAGTGTCGCTATCATATCCTACAAGTATATAGAAGTTTATATATGCTACATTACGCACAGACAACATTAACAAATATATTGTAGTAAACCATGATATTCATGTATACTGCACGGTGATCCATTTTGTAATATATAATAGTTCGCTATTAGAAAAAATACTTTTTCTAAGTAAAACAGGGATAATTATTTTAAAAAATCTGCTGGTATGATTTTTCTTCATTACAGAAGTGTGTATGGGTTAAGTAGAGCTTTTTCAAAAATGTGCGGTGTGTGTTGGGTACAGATGTTGCGGATGCGGGTTAGATTTGGGACGGAAATCTGTACCCACTTTCACCATTGTCAATGAGAACAGTGGCGCAGCCAGGGGTTCCATGATGCCATGACCCCTTAGGTTGCTCAGCCATATCCTATTTCATCATTTATAATTCCGTCCTGCCCCTTCATAAGCACACTCTCTATTCCCGTCATTCACTTAAGAACACTTCATGGCGAATTTCTACCTTTCTTCTTTCTTTGGGTGGGTTCAATTCGATTTTGAGTCAAAATTTTCAGTTTTGGTTTGTTTCAGTTTGTTTGAAAAAATGAATAACAAAAAATAAATGCAGTAACAATTTTTCTGCATAAACTTGTTCGTAATGTAAAAAAATTTAATATTAAACACGCTATAGTTCAAAATACAGAATTTTTTGCTAACTTTCTTTTTTACAGGTGCCCCACAGTATATTTCTTTTCTGTCTGTAACCCAAGTCATAGTAATTTAGTGTTCTTGTCCATTGAATAAGCTCGATTGCTTCTTGCATGAACCTAAATCAGGCTATAGGCCTAGTGTCTTCCTGCTTTTGTCTGGTACACTCAGAGAGCAGGCTACGTCGTAAAAATGTCGGTTATGATATTACGGAGAAAATGCCACATTTTGAATTTATTTTTTGCAATTCATGAGGATTTTGGTTTCCTTGAGTCGGCTGAGGTGGAGTAAGCTCTTTTATTGAATGCCCATCACTGCTTTCGTTTTTATCTCACAACGAGCTTTTATGTATTGGTTTGAATAAAGACAAAAATCAAGTTAGTTTACTATGATTTATTGAACTAGAAAATTCTATTTGTAGCTCCCTGCTTCTGTTCATATTCACTTTAAATTATATATATATATATATATATATATATATATTNGTCATTAGCTAAGTAGTGGTTTTTGTTTCAATTTAGTGATTGAAATTGTTAATACAGCTTTGTACTAATAGATTTTTGAAATGAAATGTCCAACCTTATTCATATTTTTTTGTATAATGAAAATGAAGTTTTTTTAATCAAAATGGGCCATAATATTTTTTAATGACAAAGCGCCAATATAAATCTTGTATATTGACAAAGCGGCGAAAAGCGGACAAAGCGCCAAATAAATGGACAAAAAGTGACTAAGCGCCTGATGTAAGTATATATATATATATATATATATATATATATAAACTGAAATCAACAACAAATTAAATTTTCTTGATTATTGCATACATAACTTCAACGACTATCATGAATCCAATTGGCACATCAAGTCAACAAATACTGGACTCTACATTCCATACAGCTCATATTGTAGTAAAGCGTACAAAATAAACACCATAAAAGAATTATTTAATGGTGCTAAACTAACATAATCAAATTATAAACACTTAACAGCTGCCACTGAAAAAATCTTTTAGACATTAGGGAAAAATGGTTATCCACACAAAATTATTAAGAAGTTCTCGAATGATATGTTTTTATGCAATAAAGATCAAATAAAAACGCCACTGAGGAAACTAAAACTAGTATATATTTGAAACTTCCCTATTGCAGTAACCAAGTCAATAAAGTAAAGAAAAGAGTTATAATAATGAACACCAAACTAAAGCAAACAAAGATAATACATAAGTACCAATGTGATGATTGTAAAAAATCATACATCGGAGAAACTAAAAGACATCAACAAAGCATGCAAACATCAAATTTATTTTAGAAGTCTATGCAATATTTAATTTATAAAGTGTAGTTATTGTAAATTTATTACCGCATTATGTTATATTGAAGATGATTTATAATGGAAACCGGTCTATTCTAACGTCTAGCTAACATATATATATATATATATATATATATATATATATTATATGTATCTATCTATATATATATATATATATGTACTGGTAAAAAAAAAGCAGGAAAAGTTTTAAAAAAAAAATATATATATATATATGAGATTGAAGTGAGGTGACCTGACACATGGGGTGGGACAGTTTCCAAAAAATAGCAAAATACTATTACTTTTGTTAATTTTATTATAGTAGGTTTCATATTCTGCTGTATTATCGTTAAAATCGTATCTGCTAAAGCCTGTTTAAAATAAGATTCTCTAGCACTACTAATAACTACTCTTGGATAAAAATTTTACAAAAATTTGCTTACCTTATGGAATTATCATAGAGATTGATTGCAGTAATAATTAAATACCATACAATAAAAGAAGCTTTTTGGAATCGTTTGTTTTGCAAGAAAAATTATCGAGAGCTGCAGAGTTAGAATTTCCAAAATAATAACACAAATTTTTTATTTTTAGACCATGAGCTCAGGAAGAGGTTCTCCTATTCCGGAAGGATTTGAATATGTGGAAGAAGTATCTTGGGAGGGATGCAATATATATGCTAACAAAATCAAACCTGTTAATGGCCATAGAGGGGTATTTGCGTTTCACATGGATGACTGCATGTGCAGCATGGTACGTTGGCCATGTAGTGAAGCTGGTATTTGGAGTTGTTGTGGTAATTCAGAAAGATATAGTAAATGTGATAAGAAAGATTAATCTAACATTATCTTAATTTTATTTTTATGATGGCTAATAAAATGCTAAATATTTTGGCTTTTCATATTTTTCAAAATAAATCTTAGAAAAAGATTTTTTCATTTATGCCTATCGAAGATGTTCTGAAAATTACACGAATTTTTATGAAAAATAGGATGGCTTAAATAATAACATTAATATGTAACTAATCAACATCTAGCTCTTTTCCCACCTTTTCGACAGAATATCAATGCTTTTTATTAAATAAATTTCCATCATGCATAATTATCCATTATTGATTGCGAGCTTAGCTTCATCGCGATTTTGTAAGTGGAAATGGAAGGTAAGCACGGACATAGAAATCGGGCAAGTATGAGGGTGTCGAATGCAGGAAAACTTTTTTTCACTGCTAACAGGATTTTGTATCGAAAATTAAAGAGATGAAATTCTGTGGTAGTTTTGGACTATGCTCGTTTGTGATCTATAATGATTTCCTGAAGGAAGTTAAGCCTAAAAGGAAGCCAATGGCTTGATGCTTGTCAAATGCCGAACAAATCACTTCTCTTCTAATTACTTCTTGATGAAGCTATCCTCACCATTTTCCTTTTACTTTCTTAAGATTTTCTTTTTGGACTTTTTTATATACCTGTTTTCTATTAATTTTTTATAATTGTTCGTTTCAAGGATATAAATATGAATTTTCAAAATAATTTTTTTTAAATCGAGTTATTTGCTAAATATTGTGGGCAAACACAGTGCATTAAGTTGAACGGGCGTTTGAAGCGCGACTATGAACCTTTCAAATTACCGGGAATTCTTCTACTTTTCTCTCATAATCTTAGATAGAGTACATAAAGTTTTGCAAAAGAAAATATTTTATATATAATATAAATTGGCATTAAGCTGACTGATATGCTGCAGTATTCCGATGTGACATTTTGAGCCTACATAAGTGTTTTGCATTTTTAGATTTACCGATACCCGTGCCCGCTCTGCACCCGTTTGTCTTCCAATGCTCGGTGCCCACCCACCCGTTGGAATTCACCGGGCAAAAACGGGCGACCCGGTCCGATCGTCATCTATTGATAAAAACGTAAAATACTGCGAAATTAAATCAAAATGCACAAAACTTCTTACGACTTCTATAAAATTTATTAATTCTATCAAAGTTATTAACTTCTGATATGGATTTCTTCATTTCCGACATTTATTACAGCAAATGTACAACAAAATTTAAAAATTTTTGCGGTAAAAGCATAAATTTCGCGGTAAATTATTAAATTTCTTTTTAAAAGAAGAAAAGTTTACGTCATTACAGCATATTATCTTATGATTATTCCACATTTTATTTAAGCGGGCATAACATATGCCCTGTTATTTGAGCGTCCGATGCCCGCTCGCCCGGTGCCTGCCCTCGCCCTCCTTTTAGTGTTTGGCGTTTAGCATTTTTAGTGTTCCCCGTGCCCGCCCTGTACCCTTTTATGTTTCAATTCCCGGTGCGCGCCCGC
The DNA here is from genome assembly GCA_900660155.1 of Hofstenia miamia. NCBI lineage: Eukaryota > Metazoa > Xenacoelomorpha > Acoela > Hofsteniidae > Hofstenia > Hofstenia miamia. Next base: position 155,243 of record CABFPE010000527.1, on the reverse strand, counting down.
CCATTGGAATTCACCGGGCAGGAACGGGTGGCCCGGTGTGCTTGCCTTCTATTGAGAAAAACGTAAAATACTACGAAATTGAATCAAAATGCACAAAAGCCTTTGCTCGTGCTTGCATATTATTAACTTCTGATATGGATTTCTTCATTTCCGACATTTATTACAGCAAATGTACAACAAAATTTAAAAATTTTTGCGGTAAAAGCATAAATTTCGCTGTAAATTATTAAATTTATTTTTAAAAGAAGAAAAGTTTACGTCATTACAGCATATTATCTTATGATTATACCACATTATATTTAAGCGGGCATACAATATATCCGGTTATTTGAGCGCCCGATGCCTGCCCGCCCTATTATAGTGATGCCAGGTACCCGCCCTCTCTACTGCCCGGCAGGCCCGGGCATGCCTGCAAAAACTAGTCTACATACACATAAATTCCTCCAAGTTTGTGAAATTCATCTCAATAATTATGATCACACCCAGATCTATATACCGTCTTATCAAAAAATTAATCTAAACAAAGTTCAAATTTATGTATGCCAAATGGCGATCAATCTATGTCAATTTCAAGTTAATCTAATTGAATTTCAAATTTATCGTATACAAATTCATTAATACCATCAGTAGTAACAATAAATTGTTGTTATGTGTACATAGAATTTTTATTATAAGATTACTGCATTTATGAAATGTGCCATCATCGAAAAAAAATTTTACATTAAGATCATGAAAATTACTTAAGAACTCTCACAAACTATTATCCATGTATATTCATTAAAGTATTTTTGCCACATATATTATGAAATCGTCATGCAATCCCAATAATATAACCCCAAAATCGCATAAATAATTCACAAACATTGAACTTCTTTAAAATAGTTTTTCCTTAGGTAGTCTTTAGGGGAACACTGTTAGCATTGCAAAAGCTTTAAAGTAATCTCTAAGCGCTCTATCTTCAATATGACTAACTCTCTTAGTGCTAGTCTTCATTGCAGGGCAGCTTCTCCATATTGGTGTTTCATCACAGCTGTTTGTGTTGGAGTCCAATAGTGAATGTGCAGGTTCTATTTTTCAGGAAGGTATATATATATATATATATATATATATAT
>CABFPE010000527.1:137278-151914 GCA_900660155.1 Hofstenia miamia | reverse complement strand
ATATATATATATATACGCAGATTAGGGAGGTACATAGACTCGCATCGTAAAGAATGTAACATGCGCGCTATTTTCAAGTTAAAGTTGCTTTAATCTTCGTTTTAGTCGTACCAGAGTTGTAGATGGACTGATTTCAGTCCTGGGCTCAATTCAACATAACCTAAGCCCGGCCCTAACCCATCATAGCAAAAATCATTAAAAGAAAGTTTTTATAAAAAAATTAATTGAAACATATAATTGAAACAATTGTGTAACAAAAAAAATTGCATCAATTACACATCTTCATAACTAAATCGGATTTGTTTATTGATGTAGAATTATAAATGTTATAAGATATCAAAGTAAGAAAAAGTATGTATATTAATACAAATTTGAAAAAAATCTGAGCCCATTGCAAATAAATTTTAGAAATGGGCCAGACATGTTTGGCCGGTTCATTTCTATTTTTTGGTTGCAACTAGAAGTCCCAAACTTCTGTAAAGTCAGTCAAAGAAATTAATAATTTGTTTTTACTTTTCTTAAGAACTCGGGCACTCCCGTAACATAAAGCAAAACCATTGTTTAACAGAGAAAAATAATTAAAGAAAATTGCAAATTTACAATACTAAAACAATATTTAATTTAGTAATAATACGTATGCGAATATCATTGAGCAATTTAATCAGTTTAAAATACAATGTAATCCTTTGATAGTTTGAAAATATTTGGTCTTAAGAACAGTCTTACTACAAATAGAAGATACTTTCTAATTTAAATACCATAGACTATATATTCAAAACATGTATTTGAAATAAATATCGTAATTCAACCTTGGTAAATAGTGTCTTTGCAACACATTAGCGCAAAACCGAAATATTCACACCATAGAACATTTTTGCCCAAATGCATGATTTATGATAATATAAAGAGCGTATTATGTAATTAGTTCCATCCTAATTATTGATTTTATCGCCTCCCCGTGTAATAAATTTTAACATCAATATTTCTGAAAATTCTGAGTACAGGCATTCAAGATATAATGGAGGCATCTAATTCACACACTACGGGTTAAAAGAGTTAAATTATCATTATATTTACTTCAAAATTATTATCTTATTTTGGGGTAGAACAAATAGCGAGATATATGGGTATGTCGATTTTTTACGATTTTTTCAAGTGTTTTGAAAATTATCCAAAAATGTGCTAAATATCTTTAAATACACCGCTAAGCATAAATATAGCAAACTTTAAGCATTATAGACTAACATTGTACAAATTTCAGAATTTCGCTATTTGTTCACTGAAATAACCAACCTTGCTCGCTTTTTGTTTCATCTTTTTCTTATTTCGTTGAACAAATATATATATATATAGAACCATTTCAAAAACAATTTACCAACAGAATAAATCGAAAAACAGCACCCTATAGAGATAAAGACGTCAAGCTGGAATCGCAAACTGTTCTATCATTTAAAAATAAACGTAGTTAATTATATCTCTCCAATTGCATCATGCCGAGACCCCCTACATAGCAATCTCCATAAAATTCTGTATTCAACTGATAAACATCTGAGTAAAATAAAACCAGATCTTTCATTGTTAAGTGGGTTTGAAGTCTTGTAAATCACCATCAATGAAGATAACGAATGTATACCTCCAATTTAGCACATAAGTGCAACTGATGTTTACCACGGAACTTGTTACGTTCACTTATATATGTGCCATCTATTGTAATCAATTATCAATTCTTGCTCTAAAATAACTTTACGCTGACCCGCATGGGATGTGTAAGTTCATTCGAATTATGCTTCAAAAAAGCAGTAAAAATACAGAGATTGAGTCTTGTACAAAAAATACGTTTGCTACGAAATCCCATAAATGAAAACACGTGGAAATGTTACATTGCTTGATGTGCCAATGAAATGTCTTAAACAAGACATGAAATTTTGCGTTCAATATATCAGAATTCAGTCATTCCCTACTCTCCTTTTCTAATTTCTAAACCCAAGTTAGTTCTATGCTGCCATACTAAAGTTCAAAAGACAACATGTAAAGGATACTTTGAAACATTCAATTTCCCTAAACCACAGAAAATGGAATTTAGATTAGGACAAGGGGAAAGTAATGAAATTGTTCACCGATCATCAATGTCTATGCGAGACTAGATTAAAGCTAAGCAATTATGTATTGTAGTTTGAGATCAAATATTCCATTGAAATCAGATTACTTTAATAAATTTAAAATGCACGTTGCTATACTTGTGGAACATTCAAATGAAATTATTCTATATGTACGATATAGTATAATTTACCCTTCTTCCATGTAGGTAATCAAAACAAAATGTTTACTGTCATTGGGATTTACCTCACCTACATCTATGTCCTATGGAGAAACCTTAAATGCTCTTAAAAAAGTTGATTACAATCATTCAGTTCATGAACTGTGGAGAGCTATACAGCGAAATCCCACAAAGCCCTGCTATCAGTAACTCAATATGATAACACAAGCCGTCATTCAGCTGGCTCAAACCAATTCCTAAAGCGGTGAAGTAAATATGGTGTACCAAGCTCATTAGTTCAAGGGTTTCCAAATATGATCACAAATTTAAACTGGTGAATGAAAATATCAATTTCAAGGATCGTAATGCTTAAATGCTGCTTGGGAAAATATTTCAAATGAAAGCTTTGGATAAAGAAAGCTGGAAACCAAAAATAAATTTTTTAGCTGGTATTGACTACTTACTACTGTTTGTGTACAACGTTACTTGAGAATAACAGCATAAATGGAAATAAATGTCAAAATGCTGACTACAGTACGTTGATATAACGCAAACACTAAAATACTGTCGAATTCGTGATGTCCGAATGAGACATTAAAATTCAATATTGCATTTAAGCAAATAAAATGACATAAAAATTTCGGTAAGCTAAATTAGCTTGCCTAGTTCAACTGGCTCAATAATTTCGTTAAATAAATAAATAGAGTAAAAACGATTGAAGATGTCAATTTACAAAACGCAAGAATTTAGAATGTTTAATCTAAATTTTCCATTTTTAATTGCGCTATATAATCAACGTTATCGAGGAAGCTACCAATGAAGAGCATTCCATTGCGTTCAGCTACTTCAGTAACTTGATTAAATGTGCTACCGTCACTACTGCAGAAGCATCTATCAATTTTGCCATTTTGATCTATGTGCAAAAATGAACCGTACGATTTAATTATAACGTCAGGGCCTAGTATTTGATATTTTAGTGAGAAATATAGAAGAGCACGAAGAAATGGATATTTCTCCAAATAGTATGGTTGGCGCTGATTCACAGAGTTTACAGCAACCCAGTAGCCATGAGCACCATCAGATTTAATATTATCTGGATAGCCAGGATATGTAGTAAATGTAGTGAATGTATTAGAGTTTAGGTCAAATTTAAGTGTACTAAATCGCTGCAATTCATTGATAAACAGACTATTTTCGTCTTTGCTCAACTCCAGACCATTGGGGAAAGCCAATTTTGGACCAAGTATACCTACTTTTCCACTATTTAAATCATATGTTAATATGCGACCATGTGCTCCACCATGCATCAAAAGCGGTAAAAGTTCATGATAACCATACTTGGTTGAAGCTTGACTAATATAAAGCACATTGCGTTTCGACGAATAGGCGAAATCATCTAAAAACACTACAGGTGAATTGTCCACAAGATCTCCTGATTTAATGAAAAAAACCTTCTTTTCTGTCTTAATATCATAAAGATAAAAGCCCAGCATTGCATCCGCCACTCCTAAGATAGTTTCATTCATGATTCTAACACCGAGAGGTCTAGAGTTTTTAACCTGAAATAAAGTTTTTGCAGTATTTTCATTAATGTCAAGTTCCATAACTCTACCATCAACCATTCCAGAAATAATTTTTCCTTCACCTACAAATGCCATTGATTCTGCTCCTGAAACCATGCCTTTAAATAATTTAGCAGAATGATGCACTTCAGCACAGGGGACCTCTTCGAAATGGAAGTCGATATGGTTGTCGTCAAAGCCATTTTGGGCTACGAGGATAGACAATATAATCCCAAGACTAACAATTAATAGACTGCTTAATCCTATCAGAAAAACGCATGAATAGCCACTACTTGATTTGTTCACCTTCGCCATTTATTTAAAACTAATGCAACCAAATGTAAACATAGATGGTGAACAAATATTGATATTAATCAGCAGCACATGCAAAACTAGTATTAACACCAGTAATTAAAGACAAATCTCATTACACTAGAATTCGTAGACACATCTTGCATAATTCAATCAATACTAGGGGCGAGTACCAATATAAAAAACAAAATGGTGAACTTTGCAAAATATTAGGATAAACCAATAAATAGTTTTTTAATTATTTCATGTCAATGAAACATGCAACATATCTACACGGAAAACAATTAACTCGATAATAAAATTCATTTCAGAAAGATAAAGGCTTTTTTCTCTGTCCTTCTTCAGTAATCGTAGCCATAGGCACGACAATGAAAACTGTTGCCAAAATGCATTCGGTTTAGGACAAAGAATTTGAGTGAATTTGAAACTTAAATTAAATGGAACGTAAAATAAAAAGAACTTTTTGGCTAGCGTAATACCTTGTTCAATTTACAAATAAATTAAAATTTATCTAAATCATGTGTTTCAAATGCTAATGCGTTTACTTTCGGAACGGAATCAAGTTTTCAATTTTAATCGGTATCGGATCAATCTCACACAAAATTTGCTATTATACATGTATTATATTATATTTGCTAAACTGAAATGTGTAATGTCTCTATTAAGAAATTTAAGGCATTTAATTTCAGTATGGGACCAGAAATAGACGCACATAACCGGAACTGGGTGGGGCCTTGAATGAAAAACTGAATACGAGACGAATCAGTATGGGGGGAGGGGGCAGTACTGAATAAGTGGGCTCACATACATAAACAAATTATTACTAAAGACCTGCATTTAACAGTCGCAAGAGAATAATCTTTAGTAACTGTTGAACACATAATTAGGGTCATGCGAATGACTTATTCCAGCTATGCATCGAATAACGAATCGAATCACGAATTAAATCATCGCTTAGAAGAAAAGATTGGCAAAACAATAAACCTCACAGGTGATAGAAATGTCAGGCTTGCTGCGTTACGACAGCCTTCAGACTAACATCCCATCACAAGATATGTCTAGAAATCCATACCACATCAAAGGAATAAAAATCTGCCCACAAACAATAAAATTTGTTACAAAACTGCCAAATATTTCAATAAAATGAATATGTTAACATGTGTTAATAGAAATATGGATGTGTTCAAGACAAGGGGAAATGTCTTGAACGCACCTTTTCCCTTATCTTGAGCACACACATTGATGCACAGCTTTAAAAATACCAGGATGTTTTAGATTCCTTTGGCTGTAGAACATGAGCATATAACGATAGTGACACACCCTATTAAATTTTTTTGTCCATATTATGGAACAATGGAATTTTTATAAAAATTAATATATGTGCGTTCAAAATTTTTCATACATATGTGTGCTTAAAAAATTCTATAATTACATCTAAAACAATGGATTATTGTCGAATTTTTTCTAATTTTTTTAACTCCAAATTTCATACAAGTGCTAGGGTCCTAGGCAGATATATTCTTTATTTATGCAAAGTTTCATGGAAATATGACAAATAGTTTTCGTTAAATTTAGTTTCAAAGATCACAAGAGTTATTTAGAGAAAACGCATTTAACCATCAATTACTGTATACTAAATATGAAAACGTGTCAATGATATACGTGCCTCGCCGAAAACTGACCGAATGTCTTTATAGAGTATTAGTAAATTTTTCGATTGTATAATCAGTATAATTGGGTCTCAACCTGCAATCGAGGCTATACCCTGATACAGAAGTAGGCTATGCTTATCGGCTACTTGTTAGTCTAACGTTCAGACCTACAACTTTGTTGTTTACAACTTTTTTTAATTTAATGAGGTTGTCAGCAACCGTTATAAATGTGAACGCAAAAAAATTTGTTGTCAACAAATCGATTCTATTTTGGCTGACAACTTTTGTTGAGATAATGAGGTTGACAACAAACTTTCAAGTGCAAACGCGAAAAACTTTTTTGTAAACTTTTCAAAACAAATTCTAAGTGTTATCATCAGAGTTGGAATTGGGCCGATTTTTGGGCCCAAACCTGGCCGGCCCGAACCGACCCCAATTCAAAATACCAATTATTCCCCCAAACCCGGCCCAAATTATATTTCCATTACGACAATGATAGTTTCTTCGGCCTCATAGAGGCCCATAAGCACTACACTGTGAATTTGCATAATGCGTTGATTAATGTGCACAATGTCAACAACGCTAATTCAATTCTGTGGAAATTCAAATTGCATTGTTAACCTTAGTACAATAAACGTTTCATACAGGGCGGTAGGCCTAGGGTTCATAAGCGTCAACCCTTCTTAATCCTTCCTGTAAATGCTTGCATGTGGCTACCAAATAGTATCAAATGTACATTTTCACATATGTTACAAATGAAGACAAAAATTTTCTATTGTTTTAAATTTGTGCATAAATTACCCATTGCATAGATTTTTGTTTACTTTTGTTTGTTTCTTCTTAAAATTGTTAAACGCTTTCACCTCACAAAATAAAATTTCCAAAATCAAAGTGCACAATGTAAATGAGTTATGTCTGCTTTTTATATCAATGAAACTGCTTATATTTTAGTCTTTTGCTTAGACTTTTATGGAAAACATAATAATGTTGCCATTTATAGCATTGTAATGTTAAATGAGACAATGGCGATTGTTGGTATAACTGACAACGATTTATCAATGTTTAATATCCAGATATTTTATTATATTAAATGGGCATGGCACTGAAATCGATGATTGAAAGTAAACAAACCTTAAGAAAAGAATACCATAATAAGAGCATTTATATTCTGCTACTCTTTTATCCAAACATTTCTTAAAAATTAATTCTATATGAAAATGAAATTTGTGTACATTAAATACACTCTATTTTATTGTGTATATGTATTTCTACACGTTCTACAAAAACCTTGAACTTTTCTATGTTTTAAAACATTGCACTAGTACTAGTGTAAAAACCAACTACAACAAAGAGTTTCTAATCCCATTAGCAACAACGCTATTGAATAATTCTGAATTTAATAGCACCAATTATTGTATATTTTTTTAACATTATTCGCATATTAATACAAAAACTATTATAGCGTGCGGAATAACTTTTAAGAATAAAGAACGCACTTCTGAATACTTCTTTATTATTAACATCTAACAAAAAAATTTGCTAGAGGTTTTTTGCTGTTCAAAATTTATTTTACTAAAACAATTTATGTAATGTCATAAGAAAAGCATATCCAACCAATATAGCCCTTAAAATTAGAGGTAGTAAACATAGATAATATGTTTGTATTAATCTTTAAATGTATGCTTGCAACAAGCACTAAGCATACCCAAGTGGACTTAATACCAATAGATAAAAAATATTGGTATTTAGAGTCACAATAATAATACTTTTTTTAAATAATCACTCTACAAATTGCATCAACTTACATCACCACAAAGTAGAAGGGAGTATTCAGAAACGCTCTTTGTTTGCAGCAGACAAAATTAGAAGTATTGCATCAGCCCACAATGCAGGTTTGATTAAATTTACAGAATGTTTTAGTCATTTGTAAAGGTTAAATCTTCAAGTGAATTTTTTCCTGTACTGCAAATACCAATTAAAACATTAGGCCCAAGCCCGTCCGGCCTGAGCCAACTTTAGGCCCAGGCCAATTCCAACTCTGGTTATCATTAGGGCAACGACTTTCTAGACCTATAAAATCTGTTTATAGGCCTAACAATATGATTTAAAATTTCAATTTCTAGCAGCTAAATCTAGACCTAAAATCATGAATCAATTTAAAATTATCAATTTTTAATGTGCCAAATTGTTACTTACGTAACACATTAAATAATTTTTAATGTTTTTTTCGTCAATATTTCAGTCATCGAGTAGCATATTTTTTAGTTTGATGAATGACTGCTTGACATCTCCACTAGATGGCTGGCATCTTCACAACAATTGATGATAAGATATGCAAAAATCACCCCTTCCGTTGACTATTTCCAAAAAATCCTGATTTTTAACCATTTTCTCATTAGTTAATGTGTGGCAGTCAACTTTACCAAAGTATGACCCAATAAACTTTATAGACTTTATGGTTGCCCTAGGCTTCATAAACAAAAGAAAAACTAAAACCGCTTATGCTGTAAATTTATTACTTCCAGGAGGAATGCAGGGATTGCCTTTAATTAAACGCAAGTGTGCATGATCGATTTTGCACACTATTCACTCACCGGATAATTATTGATTTACTCATTAATAAGCATGTGGTCATTCGATCGATAAAGAAACGCAATTGATAGAGCTCGTTGAAGGAAAGCCCTTGTTTATGAAATTCCAACATTGGATCTATAACATTAATAACATTCGCATTTAGAATATTAATTTAATCCAGAAAACCCTGATGACAAACAAACACTTGCTGGTTAAAATTTATTAGCAATCATTAGAGGTGCATATACTTATTGTTTTTTTGGTAAATAAACAATCATTTTACAGGCCCTAATTTAGAATTAGAATACATTGATTGGAAAAATTTAATTGAAAATAAAAATTGTGAACAAAGTTGTAGATCTAAACGCTACTTAAGAAAAGAAAACCAAGTTTCATTTCACATTGGAATCCGAAATACATTTTAAATGAAATCAATGAGATTTAATACCTACAAAAAATTTCTGGCAGGTTTTCGTCCTTCCCTATCCATTCAACTTCAAGACCGTTCAAAGGTTCACGTGATCCTTACACGTAATATATTCTTAGGAATATAATAAAGATTAGCACACCATAGTGCCTCAATACGTTTTTAACGTGATAACAAATGTATTATGTGGACCTTTTCATTGTTATCTGCGACTAATGTAGTTAGGGTCTGAGTCGGACTGATTCTTGAGAGCCGCTATATTAATTGCAGACGCCTAAAATATATGCTTTAGCTGTAAACCAGAGGTTAATCTCTTCTGACGAAATCGGCCTTTTTTATCACGAAGATATTGATTAACAAAATAAGTTTGCTGTAATTTGATTTTTAAAAGAAAAATTGTGATATATCTACAAAAGTAAAACTCCAAAAAATTCAAAATTTGCAAAATAATTTTGTCAAGATTTTGTATAGAGTAATTTGAAGTAAAGTGTTTTTGCGAATACGAAATTTGACAAATGTCTCATAGCCATCGTAAAACCAAAAATTCGCGCTCGGAACCATTTCGCAAAAGTAATAATCAAAAGTTTAAAGGGAAAGGAAATCCCCCAGGTCCAATAGAGTTAAGCTATAATAGTTTTCTGTGATAGGTAGCAGCGCTAAATTTTGTTCCTTCATAAAGCTCTTAAAATTTAATAGAAATGATATTTTCAGGAAAACATTGATGAAATGTTGACGCACTATCTTTAATTAGAACAAAATACATCCATGTAGCTAATGTAATATTAAACATATACCAACAAATTTATCAATCTGTGATGAAAAATCTTCCCTGGTTATACATAAAGTTTAAGTCAAAACTTCAAAAACTCCTATCAAAAAACAAATACAAATTTGCTTTGCGAATAGAAATTGTTATATGTATGTTAAGTTTTTACAAAGTAGAAAAATGATTGAGTCGATCTCGCATTAAGAAATTCGGTTACAAACCACAAACTGGTATTAACATGAGCATTTAGTTAACAAGTACACAATTTGACATTATGCCAATAGATCTCTAGTTTTGACAATTAATGCTGTCTTTACAAAAAATTAACTATGCACTGTGTAATCAAATATTATCCCACAATTCAAATGTTCAACCACACACAAACGCGTAGCATATTCTCCCGTATATATTGTGTATATTTTAAGGTCAGGTTTACTAAATTTTGTCAAGAAAAATGACGGTGAGGAAAATCGAAATGTAATGGAAGTGGGACCAAATAAATACCCATTGCATAACATCACAAAAAAGTTGAGAAAAATAAGTGTACACATAGTTTGCAATTAGAATAATAACATTACAAGATTGAAGAAGTTTTAATAGAAGCATTCTAATATAAATTCTTTATTTGTAATTGAGCAATGTAATCAACGTTGTCTATGAAGCTACCAAGGAAGAGAATCCCATTGCGCTCGGCAACTTCAGTTACTTGATTAAATTTGCTCCCGTCGCTACTATAAAAACATCTATCGACTTTACCAACTGGATCTATGTGCAAAAAAGAACCATAAGGGAATATAATAGCTTCTTCCCCTAAAATGTTACACTTAAATAACAGAAAGAAAACTGCACGCAGAAATGGGTATTTCTCTAAATAGTAAGGCTGACGCTTATTTACAGAATTCACTGCAACCCAGTAGCCATCAGCACCATCAGATCTAATATTATCTGGATAGCCAGGATATGTAGCAAATGCAGTGAATGTATTAGAGCTTAAATCATATTTAAGTGTACTAAATCGCTGCAATTCATTGATAAACAGACTATTTTGGTCTTTGCTTAATTCTAGCCCATTTGGGGAAGCGAAGTTGTGGCCTAAAGTATCTACTACTCCACTAGTTAAGTCGTATGTTAATATCCGACCATGTGCTCCACCATGCAGTAACAATGGTATTAGATCATGGTAACCATATTTTGATGATATTTCAGTAATATACAGCATATTACGTTTTGACGAATATGCGAAATCGTCTACAAACAAAACTGGTATATTGTCCACAAGATCTCCTGCTCTTATAAGGAAAACCTTCTTTTTTGTCTTAATATCATAAAGATAAAAGCCCAGCAGTGCATCCGCCACTCCTAAGATAGTTTCATTCATAATTCTAACACCGAGAGGTCTAGAGTTTTTAACCTGAAATAAAGTTGTTGTAGTATTTTCATTAATGTCAAGTTCCATAACTCTACCATCAACCATTCCAGAAATAATTTTTCCTTCGCCTACAAATGCCATTGATTCTGCTCCTGAAACCATTCCTTTAAATAATTTAGAAGAACGATGCACTTCAGTACAGGGTACCTCTTTGAAATCGAAATCAATATGATTGTCGTCAAAGTTATATTGGGCTATGAGAATAGACGTCATAATCCCAAGACAAGCAATTAAAATACTACATAATCCAATCATAAAAACGCATGAATAGCCAGTACTTGACTTGTTCATCTTTACCATTTATTTACTTATAGAATGAAATGTAAATACACATGGCAAGCAAATATTGATATTAACTTACAACATTGCAAAAACAGCTGGAGACCTTTGCCTCATCCATTCCCTTTATTGTATCAAGAGCAAGAGAATGTACAAAGTATGAAATTGTCGATTGTCTCTAGTTACTCAATGAAATAATTCAGTGTTCCTTGTATTTTAGTGGCAACACTTTTAATGATAGATATGAATATGATAAAGAAAACCATTGCCAAAACTCCCTTGTGAATTGGGGTTACTTTTGCTTGCGAGGTTATCAAAGATTTTGAAGTTTTCATTCGTGGGCTTTAAGTTTTTTACATGGATGGTCTGATGAATAATTTGCTGATGGTATGAATTCCATCATCCTATTAAGGAATAGCTCTCAAGTTTACTTGTAGAAGTTTTCTGTAGCATACCTGATGATTTACCTCATTAAGGATATTGAGTGTATTTTCAATTTGCAAATACTTACAACTGGTTACAAGAAATGGAACATTCTCAGTTGGCATTGGATGTCAAAGTTGCTGCCAAAAATAAAGATTGAGCAAATTGAATTTTCAAAAAGCGCTGTTGCAAAGAACTATACAGTAATGGGGGTGTGCATTGACTCTAAACGCAGTTCTAAGACTCACTTTGGAGCCATAATTAGGAGAGCTGTTATCATCAAATACATATTATCTCTAAAATTGTTATTGTGGCACCTTATTTGTATCTCTTCATGCTAAATTTGATTATTCGGTGTGATTGTGATAGATATCCCTCAATTGTAATCAGATATAAGCAACCTCTAAATCATGAATACTTGAATTCAATTGAAATTCCGGTACATATGAAGTTTCCTTCCAGTCCTACTAATCAGTAAGACAATTCAGGTTTCGACGGAATAGAAGAAATTCCATTTTTTCATTTAGATCCAAATCAATAGTGCACATAAAAATAATTTAAATTATATTTAATTTCCATTGAATTTCACTAATGCTTCATGTATTCTTTATTAAATTTTAGGCGAAGTTATAGAATAGGATGCACGTGGAATACGTGAAACTATTCTACAGAAAAAATATGATAAATGCAATGAAATGTTTAAAAAGTTTAAAAAATAATCGATATAGACATAACTTTACATAATTAACTAATATCGTAGCATGCGTTATATATTTAAGCACGATATCATATAAAACTAGGAAGGAATAAAAAGTTACAAGATATTAAGGCATAATAAGTCTAAGAAAAGTATTTCATATTTGGACTATTGAAATTATCATGGAAAAGATAAATGGAGTCAACTATAGAATTAACGATATCTAAAAGATAGGGGCTATAGTTACCATTCGAATGACTTAAGTCCACCTTCGATTGCTCTCGTGCCCACTTGATGAGTTTGCAACATTACAATATAACATTATTTTCAGTCGATATATATATATATATATAAATGATATAATGTTGCAAAAATATCTTAAAATTTGCACATTTTTAAAGCGGAGCAGTCAGCTCAAATGTGGCTAGCACATGCTCATTATACTAAAAGGTTTAATAACTAGGGCAACCGGAAAATGGTACCAAAATCGCGAAATGAAGCCTACAAATTGCAATTATATATGAAAAATAGCATTTATAAGTAGCAACAAAAATGGCTTTTATAAATGAAAAAATGCGTTATAATAACATTTGTAAATGCAAAATTATTAAATGTTGTTGAACCACATTTACTAAAATATCTATCAATGTTTAAACATTATTTTTAAATTTAAACAATTCACCTAATATGCATTGCCACTTTACTTTTCTTAGCTTTAGTGACTAAGTTTCGAGCTTAGGTAAGCTATTCAGAATTTTCTTTGCAATAGGAAATTATTAGTGTATATGATGCAGCATTTAACCAACTGTCGAAATGATTAAAGACCAAGCTACACGAACAACTTTTGTCGCCAACTTTCGTTGTTGATTTGGTATACTACATGAACAACTTTAGTCATTTAATTAGGTTTAGACAAAAGTTGGGGAAGGGATGCTACACGATTTTAGTTGGCAACAAAAATTGGTGGTAAAAGTTGTTCGTGTAGCATACTGTTATAACAACTTTTTATATTTGAATTACTTCACTGTAAAATATTTAAGAAAGAATTACGAGAATATTCGAATATGCAGACATATTTAAGTTAAGGAATATTAATATTGCTCATTTAACATAACAGTTGAACTAAAATATTAAAAAAAATTCAATATTAAATTTTTGGAATATGCTGCAGCAACAAGCTATTTTAAATGATATTTTAATGTCATTATTGAAACAATAGTGTTTCAATATCTGCATTCATATTTCTTTCTTGAATATTATTAAACCACATCTGATGAAGTGTGCTTGTTTACATTCCTGAGTGATCGTAATAATGGCCTTGAATTTGAGCGGCAAATTGCATAATTATAAAATTATTATAAAGCATGGAGATTTCAACAAAGTGAACTTTTGATTTGACACAATTCACTGATGTGCAAGTAGTAAAAGTTCGATTTCTAGATCTGATAGCCAGTAGGAAAATTATTGCTTTGCTGCCCAAATTCATATTGGCTTCACTAAAATTATACAGTATATAAATCACATGGTTACTGTTAAAGTTCTTCGTTTATTACAAATTAATATCAATTTTTTTTAACATTATGAAAGTAGAATTCAATATTTATATATGTAGGAAATCATTATATACCTATAGACAACAACAAAAAAGCATTGTAGCTGTTATAAGAATTACCTACAGCAATAATAATAGAGGACGCGAAACTATTTGTAAACGAATAATTCCAAAATGCATAAAATACGTATTCTCGAAATGGTTTACGCTAAATTTTAATGCAAGACAATTTTACGTAATAACTTCCTCACACTGATTGCATATATTAATCGCTCTAAAATATATCTAAATTAATGAAATCACATTTAAAATACGATAGAGCTAGCGTGGATGTACAGAACGTTACGTAAGCTGTGTCGATGCGGACTATCACTGTGCACGAATGTTGAAATAAGAATGATGTTGTTTACTTTGAAATTAAACATCAATTGCCTGCACTGTTTAAACAATACTTGAGTTCGCTGTGATCGACTTCCCAATCTAATCACTATTTTATGATCCGCAAAGTTCAATTGTTTTTTGTTTACTACAAAGGATTATTTTTGATAGGAGAAAATTGAAAAGCGCCGGTTGTACTATAGAAAAACTCAAAGCGGCGCTGTGTACACCACATTTTCAAATTTTATAGTACAAATCACCGATATCTATATTCATCTATCTATATTCATATATTCATATATATATATATATATATATATATATATAA
>CABFPE010000527.1:69537-132090 GCA_900660155.1 Hofstenia miamia | reverse complement strand
ATTTAATTTAAGTTCTATGTTTTTTGTGAGATTTCTGTTTGTCTTAGGGGAGAATATTATAAATTGTGTTTTTTCAATATTTACTTTCAATTGATTATTTGAGAAATATTTTGTTAAATTTGCGATGTCATATTGGAGATTTTTAGTTGCATTAAAGGCACTTATATCAGTACTTATAAGGCAGGTATCACCTGCAAATTGATAAATTTTACTGTTATGTCATTAACATAGATTGCAAATAGATTTGTTATCAAAGTTATAATATATTAATTTGTACCTTAATATGTCAAAATTCATTGAGTTAAAAGCTTTGCTCAAATCAAGGAGTGCAGCACAGCTACATTTGCTTAGGGTTAAATTAGATTTTATTTGTTCTGATATTGATAAAATTTCATCTTGAGTGCTATAAAAGTTACGAAAACCTAATTGTTTTTTTGAAAGAATATTTTCAGATATCAAATATGCATTTATTTGATTATTTAAAAAATTTTCAAATAGTTTACTGAAAGGATGGCCAATGCAAATTGGCCTATAATTTTGTGCGTTTAGAGGATCGCCTTTTTTATATATAGGGCTTATGTCAGATTTCTTAAATATTCATTGTCAATAATGCATTGGTTAAATGCAAATAGTAGATTTTCACTAAAGATATGAAAATGACGTTTAATAATAGAGATTGGAAGATTATAGGATGCCGTTTATTTATTTGTGTCTAAAGTTTTTATTATGGTTTCTAGTTCATTTGCATTTGTGGGTCTAAAAGAAAAGTATGTTTTTCCTGGGAATTTATTTTTCTTTCTCTTATATTGGAGAAAATTGAAATTGCCAAGTTCCTTAAATTTTGTATTTAGTTGGTCTATTATTTTTGTTTTTTCCGTTGTAGTTTGGTTATCAATACTTAATTCATTAATATCAGTTGAAATGTGGTTGATATTCAGATATGCAATAAAAATGATCACGTCATCAACATTCTCGATGGCGTAGTAAGACATTTCAGCTAACTTTACACAGACTAAATATTTGGGCTTTAGTATTTTCTTAATAGGTATTTTTGTGTTTGTCATTTTAGGATATATTTGACTTAAAACTAAGAAAAGGACAATTATCGATATAAATTAGTGAATAAATTTATTTATGTATTATCACTGAATTATATCGCCACTAAAGAAAGGCTGATTTTAGCCAGCAATTTCAGTGTAACAAACAATTTATTATACTGTGTGAATGTTTTCCTGAAATCTATTCTAATTTTTATTTAAAATAGCTATTGAAGCTCATTGTTCTCAGTAACACCGCGTAATTGCAACTGCAGACTTCTTATTTGTTGTGTTAGAGACTCGCTGCTTTTCGTTTATTTTTTTATTACTGATACACAAATGTATGTATTTTTCGCTGTGTGTGTGACATGCTTTGAATTCAGCTACTTGATTTATGGGTCGTCAATGTAGAATTGTTGCGATTTTCTGCAATATAAAAAGTTCTCTTTCTGTGTTGACGTCATCAAAATTTTAAGATATAAGAAATAGTATCAAACGTTCAATCAAATTCAACATTGGAATCAAAATACTACCAACGATGCTGAAATATGTTCTAACGGCACGGTATATAAACACAATAAGTGAATGTGCGAAATTTGCTAAATTTTCACTTGCTTCCCTTTATAATTGTAATCATAAAAACTATCATCGCTATTTAAGCATTTATATGGGCCTCACGGCTCGATGTGATTATGCTGAGCTTCTCAAAATTCATATTCTAGATAGACACTATGAAAGGGCCAGACTGGTTTCGTTTATTTTAAGCATCATCAGTATACAAATACGTATTATGTTTACATTAGACTATAGTTTATATCGTTAATTTTATATTGCATGCCCCTAAAATAAGTCCTATCTAGAATACATATATATATATATATATATATATATAAGCATAAATATTCATTTTCTATTATAAAATATTTATAAGCAAACATTGACTAAGTTGTTGCATGTTGTTAAAAACATTGAAATATTGAACTTTAGATTAGTGGTAAATGGATTTATTTTAGGTAAGATCTTCCAAATAACACTCTGGAAAGAAGTCACACCAGATAAGTCTTCAGCAAAGAGATCGCAAATTACCGGAGCCTTACTCATCACAATGCCATTTGCGAATCCTATATTAAAATCCAAAACTTTTAGTAAGAAAAGAGATCATCCCAAAAGTAATGCAGATAAACAACAAATTCAAAATGAAATTCAAAAACTGGAAATTGATCCGCTAGCACATAGAGCTGTAAATTTAAACATTGTGAAAGATAATCTGAAAATCCATCGATCTATAAAATCTAAATGTAAGGAGGAGTTAGATTTTGAAGATGACCCTGATATTCCTCCTTTAGAACAAGTTTTCTAATTTTTAATAACTCATTGTACATATTGTGAAGTTATGTTTATATGTTTTTGAATGTAAATAGTCTCATTGTCTATTTTTTCTTATTGTTTATCATTTTTGAATATATGTGTAAAGTTACAACTTGCAATTCTAAATACAGTACTGGAAAAATGTATTCGACCACCTTGCTATTTTGAATAAATAATGAGCATTCATTGGATAGAGTATGTCTAAGATTATAACTAATTGTTAATTTGATTGAGAAGGAAAATCTGTTTAATACCATAAAATGTGTAGAATAAAATTTTTAATAAAAATTAGAAAATTTGTATTGGAAAAATGTAATCGGCCACCTGAAAAAATTTGAACAAATGAGCAAATCCGGAAAAAAGTAAATTCAAAATAAGATGCATAAATTAATAATTGATGCAATATAATCACCTAGTAACAAAATTCTCTATTCTAATATTTTGTAAGTTGTACCTTTGAGCGAATTACTGCTTCTAGGCGATCAGGGATTGAAGCAAAAAATCTTTCAATAAAACTTAGGAATTGCATAAAATTCTTTCTTGTGCTCCACTGCTCATCTTCAGTGGGAAGAGTATGCTGTCCAGTTCAATATTTGACCTCTTTCCACATATTTTCAATAATGTTAAGGTCTGGAGATTGGCCAGGCCAGTCAACAAGGATAGCAACCCGATTATTGTGGAAGTTTTTAATTTCTTTTGAGGCATGACATGGAGCACTATCATGCTGATGTATTGAAGCACTTGTAAGCAGTGACAGGGGTTCGTATCCTAGAATCCGAGCATATTGAGAGCTTCAGATGGTACTAGTGATGTGAACAATTTTGCGAAGACCACACTTTCATATTGAACCGCATACAATTAGATTCCCACCATTCTTCACGGTGCCCGTGTAAATTGACGCAAGAATCTGAACTTCTGCCCAGCTTGTCTCTATCAACATTCTTTTTGATGAGTATAGCTCAAATCTTGGCTTGTCTGAAAATATAACATTAGACCAATGTTCAGATGAATTGTCTCTTATCAACTTGGCCCCCCCTAAGCCGGCATAATCCTTGCTTTGATTTTAAGAATGGCTTGCTGGGTGCCACGAAAGGCCCAATAGAATACATCTTCAGGATCATTCGCACAGTTTTTGTCGTCACGAAGTGACCATCAGTCCATTCCTTGCGCAGTTCCTCTGAAGTCTTTCTGGGATTTTGCTTTGAAAGGCACACAAGAGCTGATCGGGAGGTTTTGAAGCTCTTCCGGATTTTGTCCTGGGGGCAATGATGTTTTCAGGAGTGAAACGTCTGATGATATCCCCGGCAGACTTCGAGGTCGCTCTAAAACCCAGCTATATTACGTTGACTCATGCCTTCCAAATGTTTGAAGATGATCAACGGCCCGTTTTTTATCCGTAGTTTCCTAAATCTTGGGCCCGCCTCATGTCCATCTCTAGCTATATTTTAGGAAGTTTTGAATAAAAATGAGGTTTAAATTTGCTATCCTATATTCCATCAACATCACTTTCAATTGCGGAAACCTCTCTGTTAATCTGTCTATTTGTTTGTTTCCAAGTCAATTTTCAATTCTAAGGAATGCATCCTCTTAGATTCTTGCGGGAACGTTCAAATGGTATCGGGAGGAATTTTTGAATTGGGAATGCGAAACATTGTTTAAAATCTTCGGAGCAAAAATTTTAGATTTTTCATACAATACTTTTTTGTCTAGGTTTTACAGATTTTGAAACAGACTTGTCAACGAGCCGAGCTGAGCATTGGATATACAACGAGCCTTTTTTAAGCAAAGCAAATTGATAGTACTTCTTTTTCTTTTGATTATGCAGATATTTCTTGTTTTCATTGAATATGCCTTTCTTATCATTTTATTTTAGAAATATTTTAAAAAATATCGAGCTGAGTGGCCTCATTGAAATATTTTGTGTGGCAAGCCGAGCTTAGAAACTTCGGCTCGTTGACAAGTGTCTTTTGAAACTCATCGAAGTGCATAGATTCAGTTCTTAATAGTCTGACTTATTAGAAGGTGGCCTCATTACTAAACTTACAACCTATGCAACCCACCGAAGAGGAAATTAATAATTTGTAGTTTTTATTTCAACTCGGAGGGTGAAGAATGTTTGATTGCAAACGATGTACCATAATGTTCTCAGTCAATATAAGAAACATGCAAGATGTACCGGAAGTTTAGTATGATAAAAAATTTGATTTCCTGTCATATTGGAGGAATTTCTTTTCCAAATACTTATATATGTAGTAAGTAAATAAGAGATTTTTTATTCAGATAAATGCTCACTATTAAGTAACTTATGTAACTACAATTTAATACTTCTACGGGTTTTCGCCTCATGACTAATATATATATATATATATATGCTAAGGTTTTTTGGCCCGTCAAAAGGTTTACTTTGTATCATTAACCACGTCAGTGTGCAAACATTAAGAACAAATTCAATTAGAACTACTAGTTCTTGTTTTGAATTAGTTGTTGAAATATACAGTTTGCAAAGTCTGTTTGCCATTGACTGCCAATGCGCATGATTCAATTTACCAGTCTTCTTGTTTTTAAGTGTTTTTGCGAAATTAAGATCACCTGACTGAATTACATAGCAAATTTTGTAAAGATACAATTGATCTGAACTGAGGTTTGCTATGCTTCTTGCTTTGCCATGCAAGTTTGTATTTATCAATGACAAATGTTGTATCACATTCAAAAACAAGTCCAGCAACTTGTATTAGGACAGTCACAAGAGCCGCATCAGCTCTATTGCTGATTCTGCATCTTTCACATTCTACGCCAAAGTTCTCTAATGATAAGAAGTTCTGATTGAAATATACAGTTTGCAAAGTCTGTTTGCCATTTACCAGTCTTCTTGTTTTTAAGTGTTTTTGCGAAATTAAGATCACCTGACTGAATTACAAGAAGTTCTGATTTGGATTCAGACTCATATCAGATCGGTAATCTTCTTCTGATGATGCACTCGTAATTTGATCACCATCGCCATCATTTGCTGATCTTTCACAGAATGTTGAAGACGAAGGCATTCTGGAAGACAAAAGCTTGCCCCCGAGACTCCAATCTCAATCTGTCTAAGGCATTTCATTGCATCTTGTGTGTTGCTTCAATGTGAACATTTCCTATTATCATGTTTCGAGATCCTCTTCGATCACAAAGAAATTGTTGCTTGGCACATTTACATAAATCAAATTGTCTACATTTGCAAAAAGTGACATTGAATGACACAGAAAAAGCATTTTGTAATTGTTTGATTTTTAAGTCCCTTTCTGTGATTCGTCTAGCAGATGTTTTCATGATAGATATTAACTTATTTAGGTATTTTCCAATGATGTGAACTATTTCATGCATTGAAGCAAGTGGTATTGATGTTCGTTCCCATACAGTTTTTACATCAAAAGCAGTTCTTTCAAGCAACTTGTTTACATATTTTCGTATTCTTCTGAAGAAACAAATAATTTTGTAAACCATCCCCACAGTTGGAAGTTTGTAGCTTGTCACTTCTTTTACCATACCAATCACTTCATCTTGGTACGAACTACAAAGAACAATAGAAACCATATGTATTTGTGGGTGGTACTAAATATCGAAGTTTTTATCCTAGATTTCGCCAAAAACTAGCTGAAAGGGACTTGACAATTTTATATACAATAGCCTCAGTAGGAAATGTTAGATATTGTAAGAAAGGGACCGTATTTGGAATATATTTCTGTCATTGTTAGCACCTTAGATATTTGTAATAATCTTGATATTAAACCTATTTAGTCACTTATGATATATATATAAGTAATTATAATGAAAAAATATTTGTGTCGGCAAAGTAGAGAATGGATTGAATGCTTAGTTGAATCAGTATTTTTGGTGATTGTATAATTTGTAATATTTGACCGTATTTCTTTAATGATATATTCTTAGTGCATACTGTCCTTAGGTTATTAAATACTTCAGGGTTTCGCCGACTTCGAACATCAAGCGTAAATCACATTTTATTTAATTGTTTATTTTAAAAATATAATTATGTAATAACATGTTTTTGCTTTATAGATACATGGAACAGCTTGAAAACGATCCTTAAGAACCAAACCAACTTTTTTACGAAATGGTTGGAGAAGAACTGTGTATAATTGTTCAAATCTGATAAAATTCAAGAGCATTATTTTATGTTTACGAAAAAGATTCATTGCAATCAATAAAAGTATTTAGAGCTTTTAGGACACATTTCTTATTCTACATCTAGGTTGTTCATCCGCATTGTCACAGTCCTTCCGCTGTAAAGAAGGAAGAATATTTAACTTTTTTGAAGAATCATTTGGCTGACCCTCCAAATATACGGAGATCGAAATTAGTTGTAGCAGGGTATATTGTGAATCGTAGAAAGTTAATGACATATGCAGGTTTATTTACTACATTTCTATATATATATATATATATATATATATATATAGTGCATGAATTTAGACTTCGAAAATTTGAAATATCAGAATTGATTAGTGTAAATGATGTTCAAGATTACTTGAAAGATGCCAAATTAATGACGACGAGATTTTGTTTAAAAATTTTTTTGTCAATATAGTAAGTTACATTTTCTGATCAAGAGAAACCTTGATGGGTAAATTAGCAATTTGCAACAATTTATCAATTGATTTTACTTTTAAGTGCCCTAAGAACGGCCATGACATTGCGATGATATGCATAAATGATGCAAATAGAAAATGTCATCGGTCCGTGATAACTCTATGTTCAGACGGCGAAGATTTTCGAACATGGAATTTTATTTTATGCTCACTTAAAGAGCTTGTTTTTGAGGTATGTTTTTATTCGTAAATGATCTAATAATTTGCTTAGTTAAATGGTAATATAATGAAACCAAAATTCATCATGGCTGATGGAATAATGTCAATAAGTAAAGCAATTGATATTGTTTTTCCTGAAGCAACACGCTTGATGTGTTTTCGACATGCTATTGCCAATATACGAAAGCACATTCCAAATATTATCAAAAGTAAGCATCTTTGTATAAAGTATTTGAATTTGTGGTGCTAGCTATGAAAAAAGTAGGGTTGGAAATTAGTTTACCTAAGTGTGAAATATGGTCGCCTAAGCCTAATCCTAATTGCTATTTCAGTGCTTTGTTCAAAACAGTCCACAGACGAAAAGATTGTCTGATCACTCTTGGAACTCCTATCTCCCAGTCTCCAAAATTTGTCGAAGAATTCTTTTCGAATTCCATTGAAATTTTGAATGATATAAAATTAATTGAAGACCCACAGTTAGAACCACAATTGCTTCTGTCGACTTGTCCAAAGCATTTGACTCCATTGATCATCAGATTCTTCTTAGAAAACTAGAATACATTGGTTTCGATTCTAATAGTATAAATTTAATAAGATGCTACTTAAGTGATCGATTTCAAAGAGTCAAAGTAAATGGTATATTTTCTAACTGGGGTAAAACTTACAAAGGTGTTCCACAAGGTACGATTTTAGGACCTCTGTTTTTTTCGTTGTATGTTAATGATTTAAATTGCAGTTTAAGCAATGATTGCGGAATAGTACAGTATGCTGACGATACATGTATATACACATATGATTATCAAATAGAAACGTCGATTAGTAAATTAGAAAAAAATCTATCTCAATTGCTAAGATACTTCAATATTCTTAATTTAACTGTAAATCCCACTAAAACAGAATTCTGTGTTATGTCTCCATTTAATAAAGATCATCGATCACATATTTTAAATTTTTCGGGGTCAAAAATTGCTCAAGTTGAAACTTTCAAATATCTTGGAGTAACAATTGACAATAAATTAAACTATTCAAATCACATACGCATAATGTTACGCAAAATGGCAATGGGAATTAAAACTATTGCGCATGTAGGCAATTTTATAAATGCAAAAATGAAATTAATGTTAGTTAACTCTCTAGTATTAAGTCATTACAGATACTGCAATATCTTATTTAATAACATAAACCACTCATTAATAAATAAAATTGATTCACAAATCAAATGGGCAGCTAATATTTATGACGAAAATTATTCTACTAAGAATGGAAAACGTTTATATTGTATTAATGATGCTTCATATTTCATAAGATACTTTTCAATAATAAAATTTTGGGATATCTCAAACCAAAGCTCACCTTATAGTAAACTGTAATTTCCCCTTTACCCTTGTTCAATTTATCATTCGAGGACATCCAAATTCAGTAAAGTGAAGTTCAAGAAGCATTTTCTTAAAAATTCATTTTTAAACTCAGCAGTTGATTTATGGAATAACTTACCAATTGAAATAAAGCGAATCAAAAAGCGAATTAAATTTAAAAATCCGTAAACTATATATCCCTAAAATAGGTTCTAAATCATGGAAAGGATTCCAGTTCTTTAAAAGTATCATTAATTAGCAATAAACTGGGTAAACTGATAATTCCGAATCCATGTTTTTTGTTATTATGTTTTTTATAGTTTTTGTGTATTTTATGTTGTTATATTGACGCATTAAGTGTAGTATTAGCAGCTTTTGTTAAGGTGTATAATTATGCCAATGTACTACACTTAATAAAGAAATTCTATTCTATTCTATTCTACTGTTACAGCAGAACTTGAAGAATTTGATTCAGCAGTTCATCAGTCTCTTGAAAGACTAGCAGGTTCAGCTGTTTCTGTGTCACAAAGGCTACAGGCATCTTTGCCAATTTCTAAAGGAGGTCTCGGATTACCACTAGCATCAACAATTGCTTCTGCTGCGTTCTTGGGGCCATATGTGGAAAATAAAGAACTCTGTAAACAGATTGTTCACATTGATGATTACATTTACTCTGAGCCACATCAGTGTTTGCAAGAACTTTCTAGCAAAGAAATAGTGCCTTTAAATATGGCTCCAAAAGCGCATAAGTCTATCCGTTCACTTTTAGAGCACGTTAGCCAGAATTATTGTTTATCCTCCAGTTTGTCTCCTCGCGATAAAGCAAGACTTCTGTCTTGTTCTCTACCAGGAAGTGGAGAATGGTTGGCTGCTATTCCCTTGAAAGCACTTCGTCTTTCCTTCGCTCCTGCTGAATTCTGAATTTTGCTTTGTTATCGGCGTGGCATTCCCTTAATTGATGATGGCAAAAAATTTCCAAAATGCTTTAAGCCCTTGGATTTATTCAGTGATCATGCTATGTCATGCGCGGTTGATGGTGAAAGATATATATATATATATATATATATACACGTAGTACGTAGTTATAGGGCTGCTGGTAGCACGCCGTATCATTTGCACCACAAGCAGCCATGTTCTAATTGTCGACTTCATTGTTGATATGAATTGAGGTACACTTAGAAGGAATTTGAAGGTTAAGGGGAAAAATTTTAAGAATCTGAAAATGAACATGCAGCATTACTTTGTATAGGTTAAAAACAAGCTTGGTGGGATCTTAGCAAAAACACCTTATTAATATGGTCAATACTGGCAAACCATATAAGTATCATTCTTAAACAAGTCTAGAAATTTGATCCAGCAAAATCTTTTTGATTATTCTAGTCTTCACCTCATTAATTTTTCAGGTTTATTGACAGTAATTTAATTCGACTGGTAGAGTTTACCCAAAATATTGAAACAAAAATTTTTTATAATGCATTTATAAATTCAGAGAAATTTCTATCTAAGTTTCTTAAAAGATAATTATATATATATATATATATATATATAATATTGTTTTATATATTGTTTTATAGGATCGTATGCACTCTTGCAAGATATCAAAGATGGAATAAATTTTGTAAAAATCGCAGCTTGATATAGTAAAATTCAATTAAATAAACAAGCAGCCTAGACAACCAATCAAAAATTGGAAATTCATATCATTTTATTTTCATTTGTACATAAAATACATTCTAATATAATGGGGCAGCTCATAATAGAATCAATGGTATGATACACATTAAAAATACATATTACAGAAGTGCAGTGAAGAATACTGTTGTAGAACTACCCTATTTTTATTGGGCTTCTTTATATAAGTCTTTAATTTTTTCCAATAATTAAAACAGAAGATCGAGAGGTTATAAAATTACTTTTAATCTTTAAATGTGGGAAACGTACATAAGTCCTCAACAGATTTCGTGTGAATCTTTTGTAATCCACGCACATGTGAGTTTTATTATTTTTCTTTTATTCACTAAAATGTGTGCAGAACAAGAAGAGTTCCGATGAAATACAAAATGCCCCAATGTAATGTAGCTACAGTCCACATTGAGCACAAACATTACGTATTTATGCATGACGTCCACAAATGCTGAGTGTACATCAATTGTTTGAAAAATCGCATCATCATCATTGTTAAGGAACAACCCTGGTGGAATCGGCATCATCTACAACCAATGTGACTAATCAATATTAGAATTAACTATAAACGACTATGCGCTATAATAAGTATTTTACTACTAGGTGTAATAACACAAGTTTAAAAATCTCACTTAATAAATTCTTATGCTTCAACAGTCATGATAGGTCAATTTTGACGAATTCCTAAATATAATTTAAAATTATATTTTAAGTGCAAATTTCGTAACAGCTTTTGCTGAGCCAATTAGATTTTTAAATAAAATATGCTACTTTTGGAGAAAAATTCAATATTTGCTAAAGATGATTTCGATAGCAGCTGCTTTTTATGTTTTGAAAATAATCGTTTGTTGTAAAGTAGAAGAAGGTTTTAACTGCAATAGTAATTGTTCCACGAATGAATACACGTGCAAAGACTTAAGCTGCATTCCACTGTCCAAAGTCAATGACGGTGTTGAAGATTGTCCAACAAACAGGGGTGTAGATGACGAATCAGGTTTCTATGAATGTACTGATGCAAAATTCAAATGCGGTGCAGCCTCAAATCTTTGCATTTCCAACCATTACCTATGTGACAACAGGATAAATTGCCCTGATGGTATTGATGAAGTTTCGTGTGAGAGTTGTCCTTGGTTTGCCTGCCTTAACAATAAATGTACGAATAATTTCATGTCTTGTAACACAGAAAAAGAATGCATTAAGGAATGCAGTTGCCCATTGGGACACACAATCTGTAATCAAAGTCATCTGGTTGAAAAAAAGGGCTTCTTTCGTCAAATATGCTCATTAGTTCAAAACTGCCACCAAAAATGTGAGAAGAATGAACTCTACTGCGTGTAAGATTTTTTTGCTATAAATTGATGTATTCAATCTTCGGTATGCCTTCCATTTCCTGTTGACATTATTATAAATTACAATTCTATTTTTTGAGGTAGATTATTCAAATTAAATCGCTTATTTAATCGACGCCCCTCATTAATTTGATGATCAACCATTTATATCATTTTCTTAATAAAAGATGAACTTTATGTTGGATATTTATTAAAGATTTAGGTGCAATTTCGGAGTTGCACAGAGGTCACCGGGTCATAGAATGCGGCTTAAAGCTGAAAGGGGTCAGATTTTTTAGATGCAAAACCGGGTCAGCCCGGGTCAACGCGTAGAAAGTGAATAAATATCTGAGATTATATTATTATTTTTATGGATTTATCAAATCTAGGTCATCTAGAGCCAAAACCCAAAGTCAAATTCAAAGTTAACTATCTGAATTATCTTAACCGTTTAAAGGAAATATACATTTTTTAAGACAAGTGAGAAATTTAGTAAAAATTGAAGATAAATTCAATGAAATGCCTGTGGTTGATGCTGTTTAGCCATCTTCTGTTTTTGTGTGTGGAATTCTAGTTAAGTTACATGAACCCTAGGCTTCATGTTGGAGAACCACTGGTCTAGATTCAAATGATAGTAGCGGACTATTTTTATGAAAAACATATTTTTATTCTTAGATTCCATAGTAAGTTTTTTCAGAAAAATTCCACATATTCTAAATTATATTAGAATACAGCATGTTACTAAATCAAATCATATTATGAGCATAGGATAAAATAAAACTAAATTCCAACAAAAAATGAAGCTTATTTTTTGGAAAATCGTATTTTCAAATTTTTTCTTCCCCAATTCTATAACAAATTTGCGCAATCTTAGAAATAAATTGCTAACATTTAAAAAGATTTTACATTGCTTCAAAACAAACCTAACCATAAAAATTGACTAAAAGCAAATCTGGACTAAAAATTTCAGATTTAATGGGATAACCCCGTGTCACCGGTCCGGGACAGGCGAAGAATCGGCTCACAGGGTCATAAAATGCAATTGCATATGCATGCATGTGTCAAATTCAGGCTAAATGGTAACGTCATGACACAAAAATCTGATGTATCCGAAGAGGATTTGACTTGTGGGATGAGAGATAAGCAGCTTTTTAAATGATACATCTACATTTCTCTCATATTTATTTATAATTTTCAGAAACTATAATTCAAACACGTTGTCATTTTCAAATTCATTTTTAATAAATACATATTATGGACACCAATCCGTTTCCTTAGCAAATCCTTAGTTACTCCTTAGACATTACTAATGTACTATCGAAACATTTTTAACTTGGGAAAATTTAAAGGACCCTATATCAAATATCAATCACCAAATATTATTAAAAAAACACCCCAATTCATTTTTTGTTTTCGACGACGTACAAGATGATTAAAGCAATTAATAAACTAAAACCCAATAAATCTAGTGGTCCATCTAAAATTCCTTCCTGGATATTAAAAGCAACTGCCTCTATAATTGCTGAAACTCTAAATTTCATCTTCAATAGATCCTTAAAACCAAAAACATTCCAGTAAAATTTTCGAATGACTCTTGCTTAATCAAATTAGTTACCACCTTTCAAAACAACAATTAGTATCAAAAAAAAATTTGGTTTTCCCAAGAATTTTTCAACTGATGATGCTTTTTGTATGCTACCGAAAATTGGCGATCATCTCTTGACTTTGACCAAATTATTGCAGGGGCCTGTCTCGATCTTTCAAAAGCTTTTGACTCTATTAACCACGATACCCTATATATGAAATTTGAAAAGATAGGATTTTCTGAAAGTAGCGTTAAATTAATATCTAGTTATTTAACCAACAGTGCGTCAAATTTAATAATACTTTCTCTAATTGGCTATCAATAAAAAACGGAGTACCCAAGGTACCATTCTAGGACCGCTACTTTTAACATATATGTAAACGACATGCAGCAATATACGAATGGTCAATTGATTCAATACGCCGATGATACATGCATTTTCAGTGGAAATACATCCTTAAATCAAGCAATATATGATGTAGAACAAAATTGTGATAAATTGAGCAACTATTTTAACATGGAGAAATTTAACAAAAATTGTGAAAAAAACATTGTTTTGCATCCTGAATCCTCAGAAAAAAGTGGGCTGCTATCAAGTATTTCCCTTACTTTTAATAACGCCTCAATCTCAACTAAAGAATCCTTCAAATATCTAGGCATAACTATTGACCCAAAATTAACATACAAGCTGCAAGTAAAAGAAATCCTTAAGCACATGGCAATGAGTATTAAAACAATATCACACGTAGCTGAACATTTACCCTCTGCCAATATGATTCAATTATTTCATGAGTCATCTTAAATATGGTAATACATTTTTTTCATATTTAAATGAATGATTAGTAAAAAAACTTACAATAAAATTAAAATGGGCATTGTATGTTTGTCAGAAAAACTCCTCCAAAACAAGAAGTTACATTTTGTCATCCTTGCTGTTTCCAAATCAACTTTTTATTTTTAATATTTTGATAAATTTTTTTAAAATAACAAATCAATTACCTCCTTATAATTCAATATCATTTCTAAACTTTGTCATAGGTGCAATATAAGAAATAATAATTATACAAGCATTAAATTTCGTAAAAAAATCAAGCAACAGTCTTTTATTAATGTTGCAATTCGCAATTGGAATCGATTACCAAATGAAATTTAAATGATTAACAGAGCAGTTAAGTTTAAAAGAAAATTGTGGCTAATATTCAAATTTTACAATAAAAATTAAATACACTAGCGCGCAATTAATTTCCATAGCCTGAGCAGAACAGATTTTGTAGCATTATTTTTTTGTAAATACTATAGTTATTTGTTATCATTCTTGACGCTATTCAGATAATAACCAGTCTTGTAATTGAAAATATTATCTGAATAAAGAATTTCTTATCTTTTCTTATCTCATTCTTAATTCATATAATGTGAAGATCGCAATAGTTTTGATAAGAATCAAGATTTATAATGCTCTATTTTAACATCTACAAATTTCAAGCATTCTCAAACAGAAAAAGAATTTGTGAAGTGAATCAGTAAAATGACATGTGGAATAAATGCTAAAGAACACGTAGGCTGACACATTTATACAGACAATGCAAATCCAGCGCAAGGGTGGGTGGTAATGATTTTTTAGATGAATGTGTGCAGTAGCAAAGGCACGAATTTTGGTTAAGCATAGCTTTAATAGTTTTTTAGCAATAAGGGTTTAAGAATTTTTATATGATCATGAAATTTTTTCAAAAATCCACAGGCAGCTTAAGGTTAACTTTGATTGGTTAATTAGAGCTGCAATTTCTAAATTTAGAGAAATATTAAAGGTTCTTTAATTGATAATTACATAAATAATTTAGAACATGCTTTAACGTGATTTATTTACTTCTTAAAACTTAAAAGCTGATCTATTAAATTTTTCCTTTGTGAAAGCATACGTAGAATATTTGAAAAACTTATCCTATAAATATTTTTGTTATTAGTCTGCTAAATTTTTTAATTGATATAACTATGCATTTTAATTGAAAAGAAATTTTGCATTTTGAAATGTGGAACCAAAGAAAGTAGTTATTGAATTTGAAGTTTACGTAGGAGCCTTCTTAAGTTAACGGTTAACTTTCTTTGAAAAGAACCTATTTAATAGATTACATCATTATTACAAATTTGAAGCCCATGAAGTATTTAGTTATCCAAAGCAGATACAAAAACTAAGTTGTGTTTTAGAAAAACAGATTTCTAGAACACATATTCATTGAATTCATCAGGCAAATGAAGTAATTCAAAGTACAGCCATAACAAATTAAATTTCGACAATAATTTTTAGAAATTTTTCCTAAAGCTACGGTCTAATTGAAATGTTCATTGGAAATCTCCTCTGTTTCCCTCTATGACCGTGATGCAAAAGATCAAGCTTTGGGTCAATATCAAAGCTTTGCCTGAAAGAATTATACGAGTTAAGGGTTAACTTTAAGAAAATGGTTAGTTTGTGTTAGAGTTTGAGTTGATTTTCTGCCCCAAATTCTGCCAGTATTTCCAACCACAAATTTGTCTACTTGCAAATCTGACGAAAAAAATGTATTTAGAAAAATAAAGAGGCTAGAACGCAGGTTTTGTTGCAACTGTATTACTCTGAACTCTTTTAGTAACATAAAAATATTTACAGAATAGATTCTACTAATAAAGTTACCAACTCGACTATCCTAATTATATTGGGACTCTGAATAGAGTTGTTTTAGAAATTTAATTACCATCCAAAAATCCTAAGCATATTGCAATGGTTTGAAAATCAAGTAAGCAATAAATATCTAATTTGATTCTTATCAAATGTATTAATACATATAAACTCTCTTAACTCTAATCCTCATAACCTTTTTTATGCACGTTGGTTTCACAAGGGCGGGGGGCTAAAGTACTCCCAGGTTTATTTTTGATGTAGTAATGCTATTGGCATGAAGTTTGGCACAAAAATACCATGGGATAAAAAGTTTGAAAAAATTTCAAAAAAACATGTTTGTCCAAAAATTTTTGCTGACGTCAGCATTTTTTGCAAAAAATTGGTAAAAGTGCTAAGAGATGTTTTATGTCAAAATGGTTACTATTTTTATGCAAATTTCATTATTATTATTATTATTATTATTATTATTATTATTATGTCTGTTCCGGTCGAAGACGGTCGGGTCTCACTCTCGCTCGCAGAAGCGATACGTGAAAATCTATTCGCTGGCGCGCCTACCCTCGATGCGGCGTTTTCTTTAATCAAAGATAAAAAGAAAACGCCGCTTCATCAAATGTTCGCTCTGCTCAACAAAGAAAACGCCGCTGAAGCTCTCCTACTCCTTTTCGAAAGTTCATTGAAATCTGTCTCTAATGCTTCAACCCAGTCTTCTCCTACAAAATCAGCTAATTCTAACAATGCATCATGTTCTACGCAAACGTTTGATTCTCCTTCTGAACATCGCTATGTCTCTTTCAAAAATCCGCCCAAGTCTCCTAGAAAGAAATCTAATGAAGCACGACGTTCTACTCTCCCGCGAAGACAAGTGAAATCTATCAAACCTGGCACATCATCACTAATCATTGGAAGCAGCATTCTAAAATATGTCCGCTCGCATAATCTTCTACATAATCAAACCACTTCAATCCATTCTTATCCTGGTCACAACTCTAGGCTTCTTGCTGAAAAGATCTCACAATATCCGAAAGTTCACGTCAATTCTGTTATCCTCAATACTGGTCTAATTGATGCCATACATTCCACAGATGTTCAAAACTTCAAATCCAATATCAATCATCTAGTTGAACTGATT
The DNA here is from genome assembly GCA_900660155.1 of Hofstenia miamia. Lineage (NCBI taxonomy): Eukaryota > Metazoa > Xenacoelomorpha > Acoela > Hofsteniidae > Hofstenia > Hofstenia miamia. Next base: position 115,144 of record CABFPE010000527.1, on the reverse strand, counting down.
CGTCTCAAATTCTCACCACGCTTCATCTACTTCTTGGAAATCACTCCTGTCTGCAAACATTCACTATTACAACGAAATCAAATCATTGCTGAATTCAACGAAGTCCTATCGCGCATGTCTTCAAGCAATTTCAACGTCATCCCTGTTTTCAAAAAATTCTTATCGTCACAAAGAACTGTCAACAGTAGCTTCTTAGCCATTGATGGGATACATCTTTCTCGAAATGGAATCAAGCTAATGACTCATATCTTAAAGAATCATCTTAGTCCACGTCAAATCACTCTCTCATCATTCCGTGCTCCTTATATCTCTTATGCAAAAGTCACAAGCTCCTCAACGCGTCGATGTCTCCTTCCGACCCCACCCATCTATCCTCAAAATGCCTAAATCAATCAAACTGGTAAATTTTTTTATTTATTATTTAGTTATATATTTTGCTTTTCGAAATGTAACTATATATTATATACATGCTCACACCCAAACACAACACAGAAAACACTCACATCTTGATTACTACATGTGTACTACCAAATTAAGTACATTGATTTATAAACAACTTTCTAGGTATTTTTTTCTTTTAAAATTAATCCTTTCTGGTGATATAGAAACAAATCCAGGTCCTATGCTAAGTGAAAAAGAAATTGAACTCAAATTAAAAAACTATTCTGATAACTTCAAATATATATATATTAACGCTAGAAGTCTTAATGCAAACAGAAACGATTTCTTAAAATTAATTACAAAAATTGGAAAAAATGCAATATTCATAATTACAGAAACTTGGCTTAAGCCTGATATCGACCCTAACTTGTTTAACCCAGACCGACAATATTTTGAGGTTTTTACTAAAAATCGAATAGGTAGAGGTGGTGGACTTATGATAATTGTGCCAAAATTTTTAAAGCCAGCCCGTAAATCTGAATATGAGCTTAATCACGAAATATTTGAATCGCTGTGGATAGAAATAAAATCAATAGAAAACTGGTTCCAAAAAGATTTAATAAACATAACTTATAATCCAAATAAAAATTATCTAGTCGAATATTTAAATTATAAAATATACGAAATATCTGAAATATGTAATGATTTTAACTCTCTAAATATATTCGGTGACTTTAATATTAATTACTTTAACTCTTATGAACGAAATTCTATAAATGAATTGTGTGCTGCTTGTAATCTTCATTGTATAAATACGGTTTGTCCAACTCGCATGAACAATTTAATTGATTACTTTTTTACTAATTCTGAAATTTCTTACAAATCTTTAATGTTTGAATCATTTAGTGATCATGCACTGTGTACATATATTAGTAATAAACTAATAAGAGCAAACAATTTAAAATCATAAATGCAAGAGACTATTTATCATACTCAGCTGAAAAAATGGAAAAGACCCTAAAAAACACCCCATTTAACTATATTTACATATTAAATTCTGGACCTCAAATGGTTAATTACATTGCAAAAGAAATCTACAAAGCATTAAACACTGTTGCCCCAATTAAGATGCGTCGGGTTAAGGTTAAAGCAATTAAATTTCCCTTTTCAAACACCGACGATAATCAAGTCCATGAACTAGTATCAATTAAACGAGAATTATTTGATCTTGCGAAATCCGAGCCGACAAAGACTAATTGGACCAATTACGAAAAATCAAAGAAAGTCATTAAGCAATTAAGAACAAACAATTTATCTAAAGCTCGGCAAAAATTCTTTAACCAATTAAATTCTACTCGAGAAAAATGGCGATACATCCATAAATTTATTGGAAAATCTAAAGGTCTTTCATCCGAAATAAATGAATTAAACATCAATAATACTACCGTTACAGACAAAACTCAAATACTAAATCATTTAAATTCAACATTCAAAGAACTTGGAAATTTCAATTTCCCATCCTATAAGAAAAAACAAAATTCTGATAATCTCAAACAATCAAAACAATTTTCCTTTAGACTTGCTACAATCAATGAATTAGAAAACATTGTTAAAAAACTTGATACCAACAAATCAACCGCTTCTTATAATCTCCCATTTTTTATTATTAAACGTTTTTTTCCTATTTTTGGAGAACAATTATTAGTCGCATTTAATCAATGTATTATTGATTGTGAATTTCCAGACTTACTAAAAAAATCGGATATAACTCCTATATATAAAAAAGGTGACAACCTAATCGCAAAATATTATAGACCCATTTGTATTACACATCCTTTTAGCAAACTCTTTGAAAAACTGTTGTATATTCAAATAAACGCATTCCTAAAATCTGAAAACATCCTATCGAATAAGCAATTTGGTTTTCGTGCTGGGCATAGCACCCAGGACGCAATTTTATCGATCACGCAACAAATTAAGTCTAATATATCTCATAATAAGTGCAGTTGTGTAGCATTACTAGATTTAAGTAAGGCATTCAATTCAATGAATTTGCAAGACAAGCTTATAAATTATAATTTTGGTGTTAACTCAATTAATTTAATTATGAACTTCTTAAAAAATAGACAGCAGCGTGTAATATATTAAACAGTAAAAAATCAAGTTATGTTACCACCGACCGTGGGGTGCCCCAAGGTACTGTACTTGGCCCTATTTTATTTGCAATTTTTGTAAATGATATGATAAAACATGTTAAACACAGCGACATCTACCAATATCCTGACGACACATGACTAATAAGTACCGCAAAAAATGCTTTTGATGCTACAAAAACCTCTAAACAGATGTAGAAAAATTAAACAATTATTTTACTAATAATCAACTAATCAACTGAAATTAAATATTGAAAAAACTCAATTTATAATTTTTTCCCCGAAGGCACAAAGAAATCTAATAAATGACATAGAACTAAAGATAAATAATGAGTCAATAAAGCAAAGTGAATCAGTCAGCTATTTACGAGTGGAAATAGATAATGAATTAACATTTGAAAAATTTCTACTGAATAAGATTCAAAAAATGACTGCAGGCATTAGATATCTTTATCACTTACGCAATGTAATATCAAGCAATTATCATAAACAACTAATACATGCTTTCTGTTTGTCTCATTTTCAATACTGTTCTTTTCTTTTAACTAACCTAAATTCGAAACATCGTATGCTTCTATCAAAGACATTTAATTGGTGTATAAAAACTAAACTTTGCACAAAAGCATGACGAAGCATCAGTATATCGTAATAAATATAAAATATTATCTCCGTTCTATCAAATTCATATGCATATGCTATCTATCTTATTTAAATTCAAATCTCTACAAACATCTCTCCTTTTCCTTAATGACTATATTAAATTAAATGAGCGATCGCAAAAATTTTTTAGTTTAGATAAAAATTATAATGGCTTCCATCACATATCAATTAAATTGTGGAATAACTTAGATTATGAAACGCGAATAGAAAAAAACTATAAAAAGTTTAGAAAAAAATTGAAACAATTTCTTCTAATAAAACAGTATACATTAGGGGACGGTAATACACTTCATGCATTTGAAACATACATTCAACATTGAGCACCTACACAAACATCCACTCAAACATTGACTATATTATTATATATTGTACATATTAATTTGTAGTAATTTGTTCATGTTTATTTTCTTTTGTCATGTGTTAGTTTGTAGATATTGTATACATATAATGCGCAATAAATTTGCTCTGACTCTTATTATTATTATTATTATTATTATTGAAAACCAGAAAACTTTGAATGATTCACTTTTTCAACAGGCTTAACATACTTTTTAATTACTTCCCAATTTCCTTGTGCCGCTTTCTCACTCGCCGTTTTAATACACATGTTAGAGTCTATCCAGTTTTTTCAATTTCCTTTTAAATAATTTTCATATCAAGACCTTTGGTCATGATCTTTACTTACTGAGAGTTCAATTCATCAATACGATTGAGTTATAAATTCCATCGCTACAAGAAAAGAACTCATATAAAATTCTTATCTGCAGAGCTAAATTTTCTTGAATACATGGCTTCCACTAAACTGCAATGCCAAACCCGTCTCACCAAATATTTAGAACAACAGACTATATCAGTAAAGCATTAGAATCCCAATTCCTTGCGATTCAAGCTTCAATTCAATTAAAAGAACATGGAATAATGACTGATAAATTACAACTTATTTGCTGTTCCAATGTATTGAGTGTTCCTTAACACTAGAACTCCGAAAATTTAATACACCCTTTAATTCCTAATCCGGTCATAAATGACTAGTATTTGTGTAGCATTTATTACAGTGAGATTTATACCGGCATTCAGGTTCATATTTAATAAACACTGCTACTGCTATCNATTGAAACAATTTCTTCTAATAAAACAGTATACATTAGGGGACGGTAATACACTTCATGCATTTGAAACATACATTCAACATTGAGCACCTACACAAACATCCACTCAAACATTGACTATATTATTATATATTGTACATATAAATTTGTAGTTATTTGTTCATGTCTATTTTCTTTTGTCATGTGTTAGTTTGTAGATCTTGTATACATATAATGCGCAATAAATTTGCTCTGACTCTTATTATTATTATTATAATTATTATTGAAAACCAGAAAACTTTGAATGATTCACTTTTTCAACAGGCTTAACATACTTTTTAATTACTTCCCAATTTCCTTGTGCCGCTTTCTCACTCGCCGTTTTAATACACATGTTAGAGTCTATCCAGTTTTTTCAATTTCCTTTTAAATAATTTTCATATCAAGACCTTTGGTCATGATCTTTACTTACTGAGAGTTCAATTCATCAATACGATTGAGTTATAAATTCCATCGCTACAAGAAAAGAACTCATATAAAATTCTTATCTGCAGAGCTAAATTTTCTTGAATACATGGCTTCCACTAAACTGCAATGCCAAACCCGTCTCACCAAATATTTAGAACAACAGACTATATCAGTAAAGCATTAGAATCCCAATTCCTTGCGATTCAAGCTTCAATTCAATTAAAAGAACATGGAATAATGACTGATAAATTACAACTTATTTGCTGTTCCAATGTATTGAGTGTTCCTTAACACTAGAACTCCGAAAATTTAATACACCCTTTAATTCCTAATCCGGTCATAAATGACTAGTATTTGTGTAGCATTTATTACAGTGAGATTTATACCGGCATTCAGGTTCATATTTAATAAACACTGCTACTGCTATCTGATGCAATATCCCACATAATTTGATTAAGAGCCCGTTTTGCTGCTTCTCTTGCCATTAATTTTTAACTAAAACGATCGAAACTGTTAAATACATGCTCAATATAAGGTATATTACTGCATAAATATAATTACACAAACGCATGCATGAAATGTTTAGTCTGGGTCACAAATGACCGGTTTTCGGAGTTTAAGGGGTATTAATGATTTTTAATATCTAAGTCTGTCTGTTTTCCGAAAATGTCGTCAATTCGTACTTTACAGCAGAATTAGTGAATATAGGTGTAAACTTGTAAAAATTTTTACATGTAGGGAAGTAGTTGTTTAACAATTGCATCAAAAACGGTCATAAATGACCGGTTCAGAGTCTAGTGTTAATTTATGCAAAAATTTATTAAATTTGGAATTAAAATGTCAAACAATTAATAAATAATCATAATTGGAATCGCATGTGAAGTACTATCCGTATGAAAAGAACAGCAACCGAAAAAGTTTTAAAGTATTAAATTTAGCACTGATATTTGCAAAATTCACCACACTTAATAAATTGCACTTGTAGATAATTTGAAGCTATTATGCATGTAATTTATACTTTAAAAATTTTTAAATTTGTAATTTTTTTCCAAATGTCAAATTAAGTGAATCAATTTATAATGGTATTTTTAATCTTTTTCGAGACTAGTAAAAGAATGCAGTAGTTTTAGTTGAATATCTACAAAAGTCCATTTTTGTTTTCAATTATATTAGCGAGGGAATTTGATTGGAACTTGCAAGTGTAGTAAACAAATACAGTAAATTGGTATTATAAATGTATAATATACTGTAACCAAAGNGTATATTACTGCATAAATATAACTACACAAACGCATGCATGAAATGTTTAGTCTGGGTCACAAATGACCGGTTTTCGGAGTTTAAGGGGTATTAATGATTTTTAATATCTAAGTCTGTCTGTTTTCCGAAAATGTCGTCAATTCGTACTTTACAGCAGAATTAGTGAATATAGGTGTAAACTTGTAAAAATTTTTACATGTAGGGAAGTAGTTGTTTAACAATTGCATCAAAAACGGTCATAAATGACCGGTTCAGAGTCTAGTGTTAATTTATGCAAAAATTTATTAAATTTGGAATTAAAATGTCAAACAATTAATAAATAATCATAATTGGAATCGCATGTGAAGTACTATCCGTATGAAAAGAACAGCAACCGAAAAAGTTTTAAAGTATTAAATTTAGCACTGATATTTGCAAAATTCACCACACTTAATAAATTGCACTTGTAGATAATTTGAAGCTATTATGCATGTAATTTATACTTTAAAAATTTTTAAATTTGTAATTTTTTTCCAAATGTCAAATTAAGTGAATCAATTTATAATGGTATTTTTAATCTTTTTCGAGACTAGTAAAAGAATGCAGTAGTTTTAGTTGAATATCTACAAAAGTCCATTTTTGTTTTCAATTATATTAGCGAGGGAATTTGATTGGAACTTGCAAGTGTAGTAAACAAATACAGTAAATTGGTATTATAAATGTATAATATACTGTAACCAAAGGCCATTAAATGTTTCTAAGATTGATAATATAGTATTTCATGTTACTTTATCATGTATAGGGCATCCAGGATTTTATGCCAAACACAAAATGTCTTTAATTTCTAAAAAATCACATTATATGAACATTTTCTAATCCTAATTCTTGAATGAGGGGGATTTACTTTTTTCATTTCAATTTGAGGCTACGACTGATTATGAACAATATTTTTTTATTTAAAGAGGACCATATATGTACTTCCGAATAAACTGACAGAAATCTCAAATATTTGTTGACTGATTACGTAATTACTCAGCTCAAAGCAAGACAAAAATTGTTATCAACAATATTCCAGGAAGATGGAGCGAGGCCACATACTTCTCAACTCGAAATTTCCTGTACGAGTAATTTCACAAAGAGAGAAATTTGTTTGGCCTGTGTATTGACCCGATGATTCACAAGTCGATTTTGTTCTCTGGGGTCACCTCAAGGGCAGAAAGGGTGAAACTTTGATGACATACAAGACTTCTACAGGTTGGCTGCTGAATCAATCATCAGAAGATGGCACTTATGTCTTGAAGAGGACGGTGATGTGTTTGCCACATAGATTTCTTGATCATGGCATTTGTACCCATTCCCATAAATTTGAATTTCTCATGATAAGAGATTATTTCAGTCAGAGATTCGTCGTTTTTGATTCATTGATATTCGATGCGTAAAAAGCGGTTGAGTTTTTAAGTAAAAAATATTGTTCATAATCAGTCGTAGCCACAAAGCTGAAATACAAAAAGTAAATCCCCCTCACTCAAGAAGTAGGAGAAATTTGAAAATGTTCATATAAAGTGATTTTTTAGAAATTACAGGCATTTTGTTTATGCGACAAAATCGTTGACAGACTGTACATGAAAAACATTATCACTAGTGGGAAATAATTTGAAAAAGAATGAGTATTACAACCATATATCTACTTATATAAATGATTAGGCCAGACTTACAAAAAGCCAAAATTTTAAGCTCGGCTCATTTTACTTTTGAGTATTTTCGACTTAACTCGGCTCTCCAAATAGAACTATTCAATGAGGCTCATTTAACCTCCATAATTTTTTTAAATATATTGCGCTCTCAGAATTTTTTACATGCTTTTCCTATATTTAACAGAAATTTTGAAATATGATTATAAAAAAAGGTATATTGAATAAAAAATAAGAAAAATCTGCATAAACAAATTATAAAGCAGAACTACAAATATGCTTGGCTAAATAAAAGCTCCGTTAAGATAATTCAAAGCTCGGCTCGTTGACAAGTTTAAACTAGACCAAGATGTCTCCTGCATAAAATATACGGAGCTCATGTTTTACTTTCAAAGATTTTTTAGTTTGTTAGCCACATATATTGATCGTTTGTACGATTAGACTTACATCAAGACGGAGAATATATTGTTTATGTTTGTTACAAAACAAAAATAAACAGAGTACAATGTATTTGAAAAATCGAAAAGATTTTTTCGAAAGGTAGCTTCAGCAAATGTATCAATCAGCCACCACTTTGGCTCTCTGAATTTTTTCTTTTGTTCCTTAATAGTGATAAAAACTGCAAAATTTCTAGATGAAGATTTTTCTTAAGATCATCATTATATTCAACACTGAAAATTCTTGATAAACGATAGAGCTCTTCATCATTAAATTTCTCCAAGGGGACATTAAGATGTCGATTACTCCATTGAATATCTCGAATTGAATCGATGTTCTGGATTCATTCATCTTAAAAATACTCATCAAACTGTTTTTTCACTCGACAAACTCGTTTTTTTGGGATAAATACATTTTGGCTCAATTAATTACTGCTGATGAAATTTCATCTTTAGGACGACAGGATCCAAGATCAACAATGAATTTCCTCATATACTAGTTCAAAATATTTCTCCCAAAATGGGCTACATCTGTAGGGTAAATTTGATTGGCCAACTTAATGAAATATTATGAATTTCTTTTCATCTATGGAAACAGAGAATGGGAAGTAAAATTTCTGTGTTGTTATCACTGCATGACAGGGAAATGACTTCAACGGGCATAATTAGATTCGAAAAAATATAGTTACTGACTTTTGGAAGTATAGTTCCGCCCCGAAAGTCTCTTTCAATGTATATTTTGCGAATTTAAAGTTTCTTTCGGAAGATACTCTATATATTTTATTTCATTTTTTAAATTTCTTAAGTGCTTATAAATGGTTTTCAGTTCTTTACTCTATTAATTCATCAAAAATAATTTTGTTTTAGTGGACCTGTCATTCACACTAGTTTTAGTATCCGCATTATTCTCTATGGAAACTGATTCATTTATTGTACAATAAGGTTGAAACGCACCTTCTATTGAAAAGCGCATAAATGATGTGCTTGGAGCAAATTCGATAACCTCAAGCACGTGTCAACAATGGATCAATAAATTCAACAACGGAGATTTTTATTCAGGAGAGGCCGAAAGAAGAGGCGCCCATCAATCAATATCGACGACAAGATTACCGAATGCCTCGGTAATAATAAATATCCAAGTATGTCAACGATGGCAGAAGATATTGGAATAAAAATTATAAAAGAACTGCTAGTTTTCAATATCATGCTTAATTTGTCAAAATATACAATACTACATATTACTAATTTCTTACATTGTTCTTTGTTTTCTTTTTGGAATTCAATACCACTGGGTTTCTTGCTAAGCATTTCAGCTTTCTAAAAAGATAGATTTACATTTTAATAAGACAATAGAGAAGCAGTATACAATTTGATTTGCAGCTATTTAGCATAGATTAAGTTTACCATATTCTATAAGTTCTACAGTCTAACAGTCACGAAGATTAAATCAGCGCCATGATTCATATTTTCCCACTAGTCACATTAAAAAATCATAATTGCAAAAATTTTCATTTGCGCTGTGTGGTTGATTCATTGTGCGTGTTAACCACAGGGCTGCACTCCTAGGTAATTAACAAGAGGGGCTCTATATTTAGAAGTGATATTTTTATGCTATATTTTGACCAAATTTTGTTATTTTACAATTAAAATACACCACCCTAAAACCATAATATAACTTTAACAAAGGGGCCGGGTCCCCAGTCAAATTTAACAAGATGGGCTGAGCACCGAGCACCCTCTCAAGTACACTCATTGTTAACCTTTATTAGAATTTAATTACAAATTGTAGTCTATAATAATTATCTTAATCATTTTTTTAAAGTGATATGATTATAGTATTTACGGGCCTTTTTTCATGTTTCTGAGCAACATGGTGTAAACACCCATGAAATACTATAGTCACGCTACTTGTTGTTTAATGTAATGATTAAACATTTTTAATGACAAAAATTTATTGTAAAATATCTGATAAAGATTAAAGAATTTATACAATATTATATGGTTAGCTTTTCAAACTTAAATAATTTAGATATTCTAACAAGTGTTTCCCTAAGTCTGAACTGTGTAACAAACGGGACTATTGCAGTACTAATACAATCATTGATTTCACTGATGAAAGCAACTGTTGTAAAGAAATCGGTAGTGTTAAATGTGTACACCTTTTCTTAGCTGATCCATATGTATGCATTTCTCAAGATCAAGTTTGCAATGATGTTGTAGATTGCTCAATAGGAAAAGATGAAAACCTCTACTATGGTTGTCCTAGATATCCTCCAGGTTGCGATGTATTTGCTGGATTAAGCATTGAGGCACAAGCTTATTTCGTGGTAAGTTAAGCTTCAAATATAACTATTATATTGAATTAACATGTGGAAAAATAACAAAATTCATATAATGAGATTAAATACCATGATGATCTGACTATAACGAGGAAAGTTTTTGCTCAAGTTTAAAACAAACATTTGAACATGCACGTTTTTTTCGATTAAAAACGGGAATTTTAGAATTCCTTAGAAATCTTTGACTGCTGTGTAAAATATCTTTTACAAGTGTCTGGAATATGACAGTGTAAAAGAAAGTATTCAACTTAAAAACATTCAGAAAAATGATTCAAAATATTTTAATCATTAAATGTGAATCAAATTCAAACTAGAAGAGTATGCATGTATATGTATCTAACAAGAAATACAGTATGCATTGCTACATTTATTCAATGTGTAAAGTGTACATGTATGTACATTAAAATGTGTCAAAATTGCACTTTTTTCAAATTACTTACTTCGGACCTATCCAGTTAGTGACACTTTTATGCGTAGACTAAGTATCTGGCCTTTGTTTAGATAAAACCATTGATTTTTGGCTGTTTTAAATGTTATATTTAATTGGACTTGTTTTATTGAGCATCTGTATTCACAAACGAACAAAAATATGAAGCTCATCTTGTAGGTTCATATCGAAGTACACTTTTTTGAGAATGTTCTGTATTTATTACTGATTTTGAATGATTAAATGTTTAAGCTGTTAAGTGAAATAATATATATGGGTGCTCATTTGGCTGATTTCCGTGGTTCACAATGACCTTTTTGTACACATATGAACAGCCATTCAAATGATCACAATCGATGCTTGTATCAATGCAAACCCATGCCTTAGCCCGATAATTCAAAATGAACGAATTTACTTCAATTGAAGCAGAAACAGGCATTTCTGTTTCATCTTACATTGTTAACAAAGAGTGGTGAATAATTTTTCAACTTATTTTCCCATCTCCAGACCAAAATATAAATACATGTGTACCTAATTGAAGGAGAAAATTTTATTCATTTCGCCACTCTTTATTTGATGGATGGATACCTGCCAATTTCAGGCAGCTCGATTTGGGTAATTTCTTCCTATTATTGTTTGTAGTACTTGAAGTTACTCTGTAAAAATTAATTCGATATTATGTAATACATAGTATTTCTCGATGGCGAAAGTGTTCTTTTATAAATACTTTGCATAGCTTTTACCATCTGCAATAGTGAAGTCTTTGCAAAGAATCGCAATTTTTTTAGTAAAATCTGCATTTCCGGAAATTCGTCTGATAGGCTCACAAAGTGATTCATAAGAATAATTTTCTTCTTCACAATCAGACGAAGGATTAGATTGAAATCTTCATCTGATTTTTGCATTTTAATCGAATCATTTGGATGAATTTTGCTACAAACTTTCTTTGATGTACTATAACAATCTGTTTTCTTGCATATCATATCATACTAAAATTTATTTTCTTTAGTTTTAAGCTTTGCATTTTTAGGAAAACAAGGAAAAATTTTTTGAAATCAATATTATTGGAGCTAAGGATTTTTTAAATTTCGAAAAATTGTATCATAGTGTTGAAAATCCATGATTTGTAAGAACCACCATCGTTCAATTTCAGTTTGCAAGCATCAACTTATTAACCTTGTCATTTTCTGTTAAATAGCTTCTGTAAAACTTTACATCTCTTTATAAATATTATCTAAGATTGATAGATCCTATTCTTGAAATTTAAGTTCATTTTTGGTGAATATTTTGACATGTTTTTAGCAGATTTGTAAAACCGTAGTAAAGTATGATTAAAATTGGTTTACAGTTTGTTCAAATATAAATTATCATTTCCGCAAAAAGAAACTTTTTTGACATCAGTAAACAGTGAGCTATATAGAAACTGATTACACCAAATACACTTAAAATAATTAATATTCAACTGAAATCAGAATAATGAGTTACAATGCTTTTTTTCGTTCACCAAGTCACATTATCATTGCTAAAGTTTCGCTGCATTGAAAGTCTGAATATTTTTCAGATGGAGTACCCACTTAACCATACCATACTTCTAAGTTCTTTTTCAATCTCAGTTGAAAATAAATGTAGTTTGAGAATAGAAATTGATATCACAGTACCCAATAAACCCGATCCGATTTCGGGTCGGGTTGGGTGTCAAATTTTCGGGTCGTGTCGGGTACCTACACAGTTTAGATTGATTAATAAAAAATATTGATGTTAATTACAGCTTCATTTGAGAAAGATCCAAGACGTTAGGCAACACGAATCAATTACTGTTTAATCGTGAGAAAATGATTGATGTTAATGATCATTTGATTGGATAAAGATACACAACGTCAATTCAAGTTCAACGTTTCGGGTCGGGTATTAAATTCTCGGTTGGGATCGGGTTCGGGTAGTAAATACTACGATTGGATCGTTTTCAGGTCCATATTTACCTCATATTGTCTGTCACTCTCTATTTGGGAAATATACAACTTTTCAAATATTAAACGATTATCCAAAATTTATGTTCTACGCAGAAAAGTTCCAAAGATGGAATGGTTCGAACTTCGAATCGTGATATTTGCAACACCTTGATGCACATAAATATAATTATGGAAGTACCTCATTGTCCCTGTATAAAAACATTCAATTCGCATGCATTATTTCATGCCAGCATTAGTTCTTTCGTTTTTTTATCAGCAGGTGCCCCTACGCACTAGACTACACTATTTGGAGGTTATAGAATATGGTCTACGTTATTCAGTGGAAAATTATAGAAAATTATGGTTCTATGGGTGGGAAACAAATATGGTGACAGCTAAAAAACTAGATAAAATATGATTAAAACACAAAAAAATTACTAAAAACTTCACAAAAGTCTGTTCTGAAACATTGAATTAGTTCAAAATCGGTTTGTGTAGCCTCGCTCTCTGATGACTGTCAGGAGTCAGGCTGGGAAGCTCTCAAAAAGCCTTTCAGTTAATGATTTGAAATGCGTGTAAAATTCTTCTTCTGTGAACATCCATATCTCTTCTAAGTTCCTTGATAGCATGTTATCAACTTCTTTTTATAATACAGCCCAAATATGCTCCATTATATTGAGTTCTGGGCTTTCTGAGGTCCAGTTGACAGGACTTCAATGCCAGGCTCCTCAAAAACTCTCTCAGTTTATCATGTAGTATGACAATGCGTGTTCCATCTTGCTACTAAATTTTGTTGTTACTGATAACGGGAGTGAATTCCCTGTCCAAAATGCCAATATATCCCCGACTATTAAGATTTCCTTCGTATTTCACCAACTTGTATTTTCTCCAGATTGCACATTACAGCATTATAGAGCTTCCCAAAATTTTGTTGTTTTGTTAATGTAGCAAGGCGTGGTACGCTGTTCTGTTCCCCTGGAGCGCCACACAAAATCTCTTTGTCTAGGGTGGAGCTCCAACGTGCACTCGCCACTAAAATTGATCCGATTGTACTTCTCTGGGTTTCATCTCCATTCCTTGACACTATTTAAATTTAGCCGCCGTTGTTTGTTGGTCAAAAACGGCTTATGCACTGCTACACGTAATTGAAGGTTGCATTGACAAATATTACTTTGGACTGTTCCCATCGTCACTGGTTTGTCATCCATCCACTAACTCCAGAGTTCCCTGGCAGTCATCCATTGAATATCTGGCCAGCAGTTTTCTTGAATTTGTTTTAGATTTTGGAGATTTACCGGGTCTTTTTATCTTTTTGGTGACTCCCAGTTTAAATTAATTATTTAAATATTTTTCCCAATGCACTTCTGGACACGTTGAATATCCTAGATATACGGGCTAAAGAGTGTCAATCAAGGTGTTTGGCGATAATAAGATGCAGGCCAGAATTAGGCGTATCTTTTGGCATAATGCTCAACTGTTAAAGTATAACAGCTTTTTAAAATTCATTAAATGAAATGAGGAATACATGTAAGCAGCCTATTTATCTATTCATCTACTCAACTATGGCTCTTGCGGTTTTAAATGCGATTTCCATCTTTATGTCAGACTTTTTCAGACCCTCTCACGCACATATGCTTAAAACCACTACCATTAGTGTTATGTTACATCAAAGGCAAGTGTAAATGCCGGTTTAATTTAGCTGAAACATGCTGATGCCACTTTGCTAGGCCTTATATATATATATATATATCAGGTGCGGGTCTAGAAATTTCTCGTGAGGTACTGAAATTTCATATTTCGAATTTTTACTTGACACTTAGGATGAATAATGTGAAGCTATACATATATACATATATATATATATAATATATATATATATATATTTAGTCTGACTCATAACTCATAGATGTCTTCATTAATGATTAATATTTTTTAAAAGTAAATTTTTAATTAAGCTCTTAGTAAATGTATTAGGTACGAAAAAATAACATCATATTTTTGAGTATTTAATAACTTTTGAAATTTCACATTTCAAAATGTTTTAGAGCGTTTTTAGACTGATACTATGATAGGAAAGAGACAGAGAGGGAGAGAGAAAGAGAGAAAGAGAGAGAGAGAGAGATTCAAACAAAATGCAATATTATGATCACAGCTGCTTATACATTTCAAAGAGAATTTCCACTTTACATTTGTGGTTTTTCAATATTTGTAAGTTTTTGTTGTCTGCAATAATTGGTAATTCTAATATTCCGATTTAGAAGAGCATAGAAAAGAGGAGATTTCTGAGCCTGAAAGAGCCTTATGAGATTTTTTCCATCACTATTTACTGTATAGTGTTTCATATATTGTTGCTTCAGAGCATAAATATCCTATATGACAAAACATGAAATCAGAAAAAATAGGTCAAAGGTTTAGATTTGGGGTTAACTATTGATCATTTGCTCAAATACAATGCTTTGGTATTGCTGATTCTGTATTGTAGAGACATAAGTTATCCACAGTTAGATACTGTGCTTAGGAAAGCAAAAAGCACAAAAACCTCGATTTTGAAAAAATGCACTTATGACGTTTTAACCAGCGATAGGTAATTTAATAATTTTTTATTCTGTATATTTTTCATGTCTAATTGTTGTCGTTTTTAAAAAATCGGTCTTTTAAAATTTAAACGATTTTATAACGAATTATTACATTTGTATATATGAATAAATCTTTTGTTTTTTTATAATCTAAAACAGATAGTGTTAATTGCTAACTTTAATTAAAATGAGTAATCATTGGACAACAGGCTTGATTTTACCTTACTTACGTCATCAATGAGGTAATTAATCCCTGAGAATTCCTATGACATATTATCAATGATATTTTGTAGATTTACTCTCTAAATGGTGGAAATAATGCAAAATGAAAAATAATTTACATTTAGCAGAAGGACTCCTTTTATTTATTTAAATTCACTGTGCAATATTTCACTAGATCAATTTATATACCATATCTTGATGAAAATATCTTTAACATTACAAATCCGAACACTTCAAACACTGCCAATGTCTACGAACTCCTCTCTTATTTTGCCAGCACATCTCAAATGCAAAAACAAAGTCCCGCTACTCTTGTCAAAAAAGCACATGCATCTCTTAGAATTTTTTGCGTTCTTCCAGTCCATTTTCAAATTTCTAAAATCATACTTAAGCTCCAATGTTCATCATAAATATTCACCCTTGACTGACACGTATATAATTTTAAGACTGAATCAGGAGCCCCCACCCAGAATAATAATCTTGGTTATGCCACTAATGTCAATTTAAAGTATGCTCTAATTTGCAGTGTGAATAATAATGCAATGTGGATATATGAAGCAAATTTATCATGATAAAAATCACCATTATTTCTTCTTTCTTTTGCCTAAGCTATTTGATATTAGTAAGAACAGTATATGTGTCCATTCTCTCTTACACAATATCAGAGGTCTTAAGGTTCCATTGATCTAAAAAAATATATGTACTTCAAAATGACTCTATGATTCTTTTCGTCTCTAAAAGTTGATTGTCTCATTCTTGTAATAATAATGTTAGTAGCATGCAATGTAACTGGGCACAGAGAGCACTGCTAGGATTCCTGGAAATGCATTTGAAAGTAGTACACTGAGGTGCATGATCACAGGTTGAGGTTAAGGTGCGTCATATTAAAGGAAACTTAGAATCCTTACAGTTAATGGTTCACTTAACTTAATGAAAGGAATCAGCAGTAGACAGCTATATAGTGATTAGGTTAGAATGAAATTATAGAGTAGTAAGTCACTCATTAAATATGAGCAGAAATCAATGCTAGTTCAAGAAGGATGAAGCATATGCAGTATAAACAGTGGCCGAAGAAATTGTTTCAGGTTTGGAGTTTAAAGAGTTAAGTGTGAAAAATTCTCATTGATCAAAAAAACTGTTCAGGGCGGGTAAATGACAAGCAATTTTAAACTGTCAGAAAGAGATAGAACAAATCATGAAGGTTTGAAGGTTAAGTTGGGGATGAAATGCAAAAACAAGACAAGTAAAGTAACACAGAGGTCAGTATTGAATGGACAGAATCACATGGAGAGAATTATTTGGTTGAATATGAAAAAGCCTACAAGTATATTTAGATAAGTAGCCTTGTGCATGTCATGCAGCAAGAGTGAAACGTCTGATAATTGTATAGGCACTAGACTTGAGGGAATGTGCTGCTCGGTACCAACATAACTGACCACTGTTGGAGGCGTGAGTGAATATCAGAGCAGGATAACTGTAGAAATACTTTTAAATTATAGGCAGAAGGCAACAGCAGAGAATACTGCCGGAATACTGAGCACAGTGACAAAATACAGCTATGAACAAGCAATGTAGCGAAGAAATGGACATGTTTAATAATCTACTACAGTGGTGGCTTAAGAATTTTAGCTAGGGAAGAAGGCATATTACCTCAAATGTTAAATTTAAGTAGATTTTTGAAAGTTTAATTTTAAGGTTGCAATTGCCCCTCTTTCCCTGCGCCTCCGCCCCTCATGCTCTATTTGAAGGATGAACGGAATTCACAGATACATGTTCAAGTATGATAGTGTAAATCATGCGATAAACGAATGCTTAATTGAAGAGTGAGCTAGAAGTAGATTATTTGTATGATCAATTTATTTATTTAAAGATTTATTAAACATTTGTAGGTTTTGCACACACATTTGAATATTCATTTATTACAATAAATTATGTGACAACTAACAACTCTAATGTAATTAATGTAAAGTAATAATAGTAAAAATAAAGCTACAGTTAACATTTATAAATTTTATGGGCATAATCCCTGGAATCAGGGCATGTGAAAACAATTTAGGATTTTAAAATATAAGCAGGATTATCGAAGTAATGAAAATGCTTCAAAAATGTTTGGATGTAAAGTGAAAGTATTAACAATTTATGTTTTTAGAACGATCGAGGTAGAGACTTTTATGAAAAATATGTGGATCAAGCAAGACGACGTATACTTGTTTGTGAATATCCTAAATGGAAGGAGGAGTACGAGTCTAATCGTCATAAATTCCAACAAATGTCTAGATCTGCTTACATTGCAATGAATCTTACGAATGCATTCATCTGCATCACAGGATTTTTGCTTGGAATCCCTATGAACGTTTTCTTAGCATTGTGTCTCTTTTTGGAAATCTATAAGAACTCAAACTATAACTATCTCTATATATTTGTTGGGGGAATTGTTGACATAATTAACTTAATTGTTCGTTTGACAATCATGTCCATCGAGCTATTAGCACCTAAATTAATATTCTCTGAGCTAACATTCATTTCACATACAGAGAAGTATTTGTTTCCAGAATTCTTTCCTATCTGTCGATTAATCAATGCTGTACGAGCTTTTAATCAATTCTTGTCCCCAATGATCTTAGTTGCCATTGCAGTTGAACGACTGCTTCTTACAAACTTTCCTGTGAAATCGAAAACTTTGCTTACTACTAGAAACCGTTTGATTGCTCTTGGCGTTCTTTTGCTAGTTGCACTTGTTCTGAGTACTTGGTATGCTTACGATGCCCAATGGGATTTTATGAATTTCAATACGCGTTGGGTAATTTATGACTTATCAATCCACTGCAGCTTTGGCATTTTGCCATTATATAAATATGTTCCTGTAAATTGGATAAGCCCCATATCAATCAATGGCATGAATAAGTTCATTAACTACATCATCGAAATAATGATGACTATTGCGATGCCTGTGCTAATCCAAAGTGTTCTCTACTCGTTCATTTATTTTTCTAAATCTAACAGCAAGTCGGTAAGCAAGACGAAAAAGCGTTTCACGAAGATATGTTTGGTGGGAAGTCTCACGTACTTTCTGTTAAGTTGCCCTTTAATTTTTTCAAAGGCTGTTGGTATTCTTCATAGTTATCGCATCGCCTGGAAGCTTAATGCAGATAGCCAGGTTTGCTCTACATGCCTGAAAGTTGCAACACCAAAAGCACACTTTTGGGATGCTGGCGGAGCGCCATTATTTGAGCCTGTGACATCAAAGTAAGTGGGAAGCTATGAGATATACGATTAGATTTTAAATGTGCATTCGGCAGGACATTGCCCTTAAATGCATGGAATGGGCCTATCAGGCCCGGACCTTGATGAATTTTGGTAGTGTTATCACAGTTTAGCACCTAATTGTCCAAAACTTTTAATCTACAAAGATTTAAGAATTTTCTATATTATTAAGAATCAATATTTGAGTTTTAACAAAAAAACTCTCTCAGAATAACATTTTAAATGATTTAACTGCTAGAAGCTATGACCCCTATGTCATGAATTAAATTTATGAATATTTCAATACCGGTATATGTTTAGGAATATGCTACAGCATTTAAATTTGATAAGCCAAATTACATTCAGTAGGATTATGCTATAGCTGTGCAAATTTGAAATCCTATGTAAGATTGTTTTCAGTTATGGTTTTGTAGTTATTTGAAGGAATTTTTCAAAATATCAGTTTCTTCTAAACAACACTGTCATATGATAAGTACCACAGGCAGTATATTTTTTTTTACAAATAACTGATGATGGTGATTGAGTTTTTTTACTTTAATCCAAAATATACAATTAACATTGAGAATGAAATGCTTTCAGATAATTTTGTTAAAAATACTAAAATTGATTCACGTTTCCAGACAATTCGAAATTAACAGCATAGTATACTAAACATTTTTAATGCATGGATAGCTATGAATTCTACACCAATGTCAACTCTGGAAACTCTTTAAATTGTGATAAAAATCCGCATTTCTGCTACTAAGCACGTTGAAAAAATTCAGGAATATATGAGGTATTTTGATAATAGTCTATACTGTAACAAAACGAGAAATAGATATATTTGATCAATTATCTCTCTTTTATTCAATCAGATGCACTTAAAAATGACAATTTTCGAATTTTTATAGTATGCTGAGTATTGTGGGAATAAATGCCATGGTTATGTACATTGATGAATTTCTTCAATATAATTGGAAAAAGTGTAACTGAAAGCTATTATTGGAAAGGATATGATTTGATCAGGAAACATGTTATTGTAAAAATATATCAATGTCTTAATAAAAACACTGTTGATAGTATTAATGCAAGTCAACATCTGCTAACACCTATTTTTTTGAGGTATTAATATAGATTGTACTAAACTAAAAATAAAAAAATTTAATGCAAAATAAACTTTTTATGTTTTGTGCTCATCTGGTTTTGATTGAAATACCAAAACTGTTGGCTTTACATTGTGAAAAGTCTTTGGAGAACTACTGTGTTTGAAAATGATGTAAATAATTAAAATGTAATTTCATTCGTTGGCTATAAGAATCAAAACTAAGAGAATCGGACCTATGTGCGTTTTATATGAATTTTCGGAATTTCAAAAAGGAGTTGATTAGGAAGACAATGGTCAGTGCCGCCTCCATCGTTAAACCCGCCACCTGATTAAATTAAAAATAGATAAACACACTTTACATAAATTGTATAAATTTTCGGAGAAATTCAAGCAACTTTTGAAAAAATTGTTTGAAAACACTACTAAGACTTCACTTTTTGTATATCAATTTCACTAGAACAACAATTTTACAATGGCATATTTTTATGATTAAGATGTATAACTAAACTACGCGGTATAGTAATACTTGAGTTATCTTTGTTTAAAAACAATTATTTTTTCGATATTAATACATATGTGTTTTTAGCCTCCCCTATTATTACCTCAGCAACGTTGAAAGGTACATTATTAGAGTTTCTGAATCACTTTTTATTGCAATAAGCATCATCCATCCCTTTATATATTGTGTTCTTTTGCGATTCAAGGATCTCTATCTTCGATTGCAAAAAAAGATCAAAATTTGTTAAAGTTCAGCATTATTTTGTCTTGACTATCAGTTATTTCCCTAAGTTGATGTTATTAATTTTTTCTTATTTCCGTAGTATTGAATAAATATTTTGACCATGTTTTATTTTATGCTATTATATATAGTGACTGTGAAAATCTGAAATATATCAAATACAGTAGTCGGCTTACAATGAATACAACGTCATCATCATCATCATCATCATCATCATCATCATCATCATCATCATTATCATTATCATCATCATCATTGTCATCATAATTGTCATCATCATTGTCATCATCATCATCATCATCATCATCATCATCATCATCATCATTATCATCATCATCATCATCATCGTCATTGTCATCATAATTGTCATCATCATTGTCATCATCATAATCATCATCATCATCAGCACACATTTGCCTGTTAAAACATGGACTATACAAAATAATATTCTGAGCAATTTTGGGAGATGAATTTATAAACTAAGTAAAGTTGTATATGCTGTACTGAAATTAGGAAGATACTTTTAAACATTTCTTTTAATAACTTAATTCAATTGATCAATGTCACATATATTCAGGCAAAGCTTAATTACAATATAAAAACTAATTATTGAAGTCAATTCAATCCAACATTGGCTTAAAACTAATCACAGCATTAAAGTAGTAAAGTAAAACAAGGTCCAAGATAACTAGCGCGTTTGCAATTCTGAATATAAAGTGTACAATGTTATTTACAAACATGTTTACTTCAAATATCACAACATCATAATCTACATGGTGGCATTTCCGTGTAGAAATGCTGTCAGCCCTAGTTTCGATTCAAACATTTACGGTTGGTTTATACAGGTAGTATTAATCATAAAATAAATTATTTAAACGCAATTTATCCATTTTTCATCATGCTACGAGTAGTTTCCAATTCTGTCTCTACCAAATACTTGAAAACTCAGTGAATGTAAGTTGAAGTAAACAATATTCTTTCTGAAAATGATTAGCTTAACGGACTGGAGAAAAAATGATCATGAGGCACCTGCTTCATTATTATTTAATGTACCTTTCGACAATGAGATGAATCTAAAGCTATTCTTCGTCAATGTCTAAGGAGAAAGTGTCGTTAGCTAACAAAAATGCGGTTTTTCATTTGCCCGCTTACCTAGGTTGACAACATACAAGCCCTGTTCCGGTTGGAGTATTTTGGATACATTGCAATTTGTTTCATCTTATAATTCATTAATTCATCGTTATGCATCAATTGCATATTTTATCAATGAGCTTAGTGAATATTAAACAATAAGTTTCTTGTTCTTAAGTCACGCATATTCTTACATCTGAAATCAACGTTATATCATAACTACAGGGCGCTGCTCTATCTTCATTTATTGATGAGAACCTATGAATAATATGTCGGAAAGTCATACCAGCCCGCGTTCATCATTGGTTAGAGAGTGATTTTTCATTAAGTGGACTGATGCTCAAGTTCATGTTATATTAAAATTGAAACTAAGTGTAGAAATCTGAGCAGCACCCAAATGTACAGGGCTCCTAATATATCAGGGCTAGAAGCTCCCTTACCCTACAATCATTAGCTCATGGGTTGGATATCAATTTTTTACAAATTTGATTGATCTTTATCGAGTGATGTTGACAAAATTTAAAATGTATTCTGTATGGTTAGATCAAGGATAAGTAAAAAACCATAAGTTTACTTAGGAAGGAAGAAGATGACGCCTACTTTCCTTTTAAGAGATGCGGTAATACATAGTCAATAGTGATTGTAATTGCACAGCAAAGAACTAAAATTGTTCAAAAAACAAAAATCAATATAATGGCTTAGTCAAAATATATGAAAAGCAATGATCATGAACATATGTGTACATGGATTGCATAAATACAAGTGGATTCGTGAATGATCCGCTTCCATACCGATAGGGATGGATGCGGATCATGTGGTAAAATTGCAATGGTTCTATAATTTATCTTTTAGACCTGAAATTGTCATAGAATGAAAGTTTTGGCAGTTAGTGGAAGTGAATTTCATATAATAAATCCCAGTTTCCAAATGAAAAATGTTAGTTGTATAAATAGTTCCTGCAGCAATTGTGTTGCAAAAAGCTTCTGTAATTATTGCAGCTACAGCACAATATATTTTTTGAATTACCATTTGAATGTATAGAATGCTTATAAGTTAATTTCAACATAGTTATTTAATCCACCAAATGAATTACACAAAGACTTGACTGGATTAGGAGATGAAATCCTTCGATGACTTCCTTTTGGATATTTTCCCACCAAACATGTGGATATTTTGGAAGTTATTTGGCATTCACCGCTACAGATTATTCGTTCTATAAATTTTACATGAATGTATATCCCAAATAAATATGCACATGATAATACTTTTTTTGTAGAAGGTGTTATGCACTGTATGCTGATATAAGATTTTTTATTAGTGGATTTTACCTGTATGCAGAATGATAAACTAGCAAAGCAGTTATAGCAATTATTCAGAAGTGGATGACGACTGGATGGAAATTTACCATTTATTGACAAATGTCCACCGGCTCAGTTCATGAATATTTAACGAATAGCTTCAGCAATGTAGTTTCATTTTATAGAATTTTTTAGTTAAAAGAGAAATGAAGAGTTTTTCAAAATTTATCAATAGCTTATAAACACTGAATAGTCGAAGAATTGTAAACAGTTCTATTCGCTCTTTTTTAAATTGGCTTAGAAATAGTGTAACTTTTCATACAAAATTCTTTTGTAATAACGCTTGATGAAATCGTGAGTTAAGGATATTTGTTCTTTCCAAACACGGATAACACACTAAAAATCACATAAAAAAATTTCATAAGATAGGAAAGCAAAACTGGTTTTAGCTGTGAATATTATTTAATTGTTAGGTATTTGCTTAAAAAAGACAGCGAGTTTTTTCAAAAAAACTACTTATAAAACTGCATTTATTCTTCAATTTCCCTAAAAGTCAAAGTAAACTTGACATATAATCGGTTGCCATTAACACAAGCCCAAAAAGTATTAGCATCGAAATACACTAATATGATGTCAAATATAACAAAAATTTATTAATTATTTTTAAATGTCTTAGAATAATTGTTTTTTTGCTTATACAGTGCTGTGACGAAAAATAACAACTTTTATTTTTGTTTACTCAACACACTAGATAAAAAAATAGCTCGCTATTTTAGTAAACATTTTTCAAACCAATGTCTCAGCTATTAATTTCTACAAAAGCATGATCTCAATTAGTATCAAAAAGGAATTATTGATGTCCACATAAATGAAGGATTCGGCCAGGTCTAAGTTGCTTCGAAATTGAAAGTCAAAAATCAATGATCAGTCGATTTGTCAAAACAAGAGATCTTCGAAGAAGTATTCCGGGAGAAAGAAAATGACAAGCAGCAGACAAGACAGAATTCTCAAACGCCTGTGTCTCGTCAATCGCAAGTTTTCGTCTGTTGAACTTGCAAGCGAGGGAGAAGAGTCAACCATGGTACATGCAGATTCCAGCACAATGCGTAAGCAGCTCCCTTCTTTTAGATTCATCCCCGGACTCACGCTGAAGAAGCCCCTTCTAACTGGACAGCAGCGTATGGCTAGAGTGTCATGGTGGCCACAACAGAGAAATAGAACCGAAGATCAGTGGAAGCATGTCTTCTCCCCTGGTGAGTCAAAAATCGAGATCACTTACCATTCTGTCAACACTGGAGTCCAAAAATATTCATGGGAAGCTCAACTACCTTGATAACATGATCAGACTTCAATGCACGTGAAATTTGTTATCTGAATTTCTGCGAAAATTCCGTCTACACAAAGGAGTACTTGAAAATAAATAGAATTCGTGTTTTGCCTTATCAAAATTACTTCTTCGACAGGATATGATATTTCAAGATGATTCAGCACTGGCTCATGGATCAAAGGTCACAAATTCGAAGCAGCCAAGGAGATCACTTCTCTCCCCCGGATTTCAAACAGCCCAGATTTAAATCTCGTGGAAAATTTGTGGCCGATTTTTAAGAGAAAAGTCAAATTACACTGACGCACGAAAATGAGTTACTTGCTTCTTTTATTTGCGTTTGGGGCTTGTTTTACTGCCACCACACGAAATCAATATTTTTTGTATTGAGAATATTGATTTAAAAAATTGTATATGAAGAATAAAGTTCAGCAATTCATTGAATGATGACTTCAGATTTCAAATATCATTGAATTTTCAAACAATTCATGTAAGCTTCACTAAAGTTTCAACAGTAGAATCGCTTTCTTTGCTTAATTTTGTATAAAAATAATAGTTTCTGTGAGCACAGTTATTTGTTCATACGCTTTCCAAACCTAATAGATCAAAAGTGTTGTGATGCCAGCCTATTTGAGTAAGATCTACACTATCTGATGGTGAAGGAATGTTCAATCTCATGACATTCAAAATGAAGAAAAAAACCTTGATCTGAAATGAGTTTGAATGCTTTGACCTGTTGCACTCCAGAGCTGCAAGTCTTCCTCTTTTTCCTTGACTGAGAATACTAGATCAAATAAGTGAGTATTAAACCGAGCGAACCATGCCGCACCAATTTGCTCATTATCAAATGCTTATTCATTCAATATTCTATTGTACAATATTAAAATAATCAACCAAAAAATAACTAAAAATTTAGCTTTCTGAAGTTCAGATTTGATTTGAACCAAGCCCTACTTTAATCAGGGTCAGACGATTTTTAGTTCAAACTATGAAAACAAGAAATCATACTTATGCAAGTTGAGAATTTGTTGAAAATTGTGTCCAAGCATCCTATGCAATTAATAGCAAAAATTGCCTTTTATTTTGTGAAGTTACAACCATTTCATTTGTTTGGAAATAATCAAACGGATCACCAATCAAATTACAGGGTTACATAAGTAAACAAGCGAATTCAATTTCTAAACAATTTGCATTTCAAATCAGGCAAGTTAAATCTACAATTTGCTTGTGTCAGTCTATATTCTATTTTATACCGTCAAATATAATATTTTGATATGTAGAGAAATGGGTGTATATGGTAATAACCTCATTTTGTATTAATGTACTTCTTACAGTATTCAAAAAATCAAAACTTTTCAAAAATCACAGAGATGTGTATTAGCTAATTGTTTGAATTAGTTACTAATAGTGACTTACTACATCAAATACTGACTTTTAGTGAAGTGTTTTGTGGCATCAATTTTGTTAATGTTCAATAAGTTTTAAAGAAATTGACTAGAGTACTATTCTGTACACAACATTGTTTAGTATAAGTATGTAATTTCATGTACACACAATTAATGTCATTTGAGAGCTATAAAATATATTTGGGTAAATAAAGTCATAAATTAATAAATAATTTAGCTCTCGAAGGACAACATTTATTTCTGGAAATTGATATAATTACTACATTATTATATCATATTATTCTAGACTCCATTTTGGGTAAGATATTACAAATTTCAATGAAACCAGAATTGCGTGCATCTTTTTTATTTTTACCACTTTAAAAACTTTCGAAAATCAAGAAATTTAGAAAATTCTATCAGGAAAGCTATTAAGTGGTACACGTTGATAGGAAGAACATACTGTAAAATGAAATTAATAAAACTATAAAAGTAACTATTTATTGCAATTAATTTTTTTGAAATATATGAACAATATAATACCCTACATGTTTGCATTGGATAAAAGTCAAGATAGCAAAGTTTGAAGGGCAGGAATCAAGCGCTATGTAGCAAATAGATCTACCAATTGATTAAAGGCCATGCATTAACCTATTACGACCTGATCCTTTGTTTTCCTTGAAGTAGGTAATTTTTTTGCAAATCTTTAGCATGCAGGACCTGTCAAACATGACTGCAGCTATAAAATGATTTAATAACTGTTTTAGACTTTTTTATAGAATGTAGTCTACACTAGGTTGTCAGCACAACATTTCTTTTATATTTTAAAATGTGTAATGAGCATTGCAAAGTATAGTGTTCCTGGTGTTAAGCAACATAATGCCTGCCTCATATATTTCTGGTGAACTTAATATACAGCTAACAAGCAGACTGCAAATAACAATCAAATTGCTACAACATGTACTTGATTCAATAATAGTGAAACTGAACACAATTTACCACCAAAATACATTTCTAGCATTGATCATAAATGCAATACATACAACATTCTTCTTTATACTTAAACCATTCAGTTATGCAGTATGTTGTACACCTATATCCAGCAAATCGTCACTTTTTCTTGCCATCTGTATCTTTGACAAATTGATCAATGCCATCAAATCAAAAACAATCTGAAATTCTACAGTTTCTTTCAGAAGATAACAAATGAAGGGGTGAGTGTGCAACTACCTTTGGGCACAGAGTAATGGAAAAGGGGTGCATTGTCATTTATCTTATAAAGTCTAGCTGTAGAACAGGCTCAATTCAACAGTGATGGGCATTTAATAAAAGAACTGTATCCGACCCGAACCGAAAAACAATTTGATCAACCGAACCCGACCCGAACGGACTATTGATTCCTTTACCCGACCCGGCCCAACTACCAAATCACTTTTCCGAGATTACCCGAAAAAACTGTAACTTCTTAATATAAATATTTAAATGAATTACAAACAAATAAATGCATGCAGAATGCAGTAAAATTATGAAAAAATGTTATTAAATCAAACCTCGATAGACTTACAAGAATTCGAGGGAATGTCCATTCACATATTGATTGTATTTAACTTTACAGGAAGTAAAAATAATTTGGCGTAATTAAAGAATATATGTTCCAACACCAGTCTCGTGTGAATCGGATCTTAAACGTCATTAGTGGGGACAATGACATAAAGGACTATTAACGTATTATGTATTCCCTGGATGTTGTAGTTGTGTATGCTTATATTTGCGAAGCAAAAAGACACGTCAAATAATTTAAGTTTCTTCATGAACTTAAAAATAATACTGCATTTCATAAAGTTTATCATTCCGAACAATTACCCGACAGTACCTGCTCCATGAGCGTGCCTGATCCGACCTAGTCCGAATCCAAATTATTGTACCGGAACCCAACCCGATGCCCATCTCGGCAATTCAACCACGGCAGAATAAATGCAAGGCTTTAGAAACAGATATACCATGATTATTTGTTCTGAATACTGACATGAAATGTCTTCAAATTCGATCCTTCATATCTGTTCCTCTTCCATTTATATGATATTTTGCCAGTATATGAAGATAACAAGCGAAATTCAACAAACTGCAGTTTTATCAAAATTATTCATTCAATCGCTTACTTTGAAAAAAATCATGTATTGTGATGAATGTGCCTTAAAAATAACATTTCTAAGAAAAACCTTGACTGTAAAAACAGTGTAACATTATGCAGAAACAAGAGTTTTCTATTTAACAGCTCATTTTAATTCAAAGAACGCCCTAGGAACGCGCCTGATACCACCCTCTTTGTGTACACCACCCCTTCAAAATAGAGGCCTTTAACATTCAAAAACAGCTACAAACTATATCTATAGATTTTCTAAGCTAAAATTAGTTGCAAAATTTGAATATTATACGTTGCTATCAAGAATTATTAATTTCTATTCATAATTCAAATGATTACAAGTGTAGGTTGCACTGAACACTAGGTTATAGTTTGCTAAAATCACTAAGTGCATTTCTCTGCAAATTTCTGATAGATTATATTTTAAGAATAAATGTAGCAGCATTAGTTGAACCAATCAGATTTTTAAACAATTTTTGTTGATTTTGGAGAAGAAATACATTTTTGATGATGATGAATTTAATTCCAGTTTCTTTTTTGATTCTTAAATTAGTTGCTTCCTGTACTGTAAAAGAAGGTTTTAACTGCAATAGTAATTGCTCCACGAATGAATACACATGCAAAGACTTAAGCTGCATTCCACTTTCCAAAGTGAATGACGGCGTTGAAGATTGTCCAACAAACAGGGGTGTAGATGACGAATCAGGTGTCTATGAATGTACTGCAGGAAAATTCAAATGCAGTGCAGCTTCAAATCTCTGCATTTATCGCCATTACGTATGCAACAACAAAATAAATTGCCCTGATGGTAGTGACGAAGTTTCTTGCAAGAGTTGCCCTGTGTTTGCTTGTATTAACAATAAATGTGCAAATAATTTCATGCCCTGTGACTCAGAGAAAGAATGCATTAAAGAATGCAGTTGCCCATTGGGATACACAGTCTGTGATCATAATCATCTGGGTGAAGACAACGGCTTCTTTCACCAAATTTGCTCATTAGTCAATGTCTGCCGCCAAAGTGTGAGAAGAATGAACTTATCTGCACGTAAGATTTTCAATTATTGAGATATTCAATCTTCGATTAGAAATAGATTAACGGCACCTTGAAGTCTTTTTAAGAAAGACCCTATGTCATTAAACTGATGTGCAAGGGTATGTGTTATCTTCTTGCAACAAATGAACATTAAAAATGTCAATAAAATTCGAAACATATGCAATTGATTAGGGACCTAAATCAGTGTTGCAACCAATCCGGCTTGAAGTTACAATAACCTGACTGAGCCCTGTTGTAGCATTGGCTAAGTGCAAGTCGATGCTAGTTTTCACTTCGGTTTTAGCACAATTTTAGGCTACATTAAAATTATACATACATTTTGTGAATAGCTCATAATTATAAATATGATGATGAGCAAATAATATGCTAGGAGTATTTTAGTAAATACTGATGGGTCCACCAGAGTTTTCTTACAGGCAATCAATAATTAGTTAGACATTTCAATTTTTAAGGAAATCCGGAGTGGTATAATTTAATGTTCATGCATTATAAAATGATAGCCTAAATTCAATTTATTAATAACAGAAGCATTAAAATATTAATTAATATTTTTAATAATAAAGGAAATTGAGGCTTACCTGAAGTAAATTTCTCAATATATACTATAGTCCCGCAACCTCTGACTTTGCGCATGCCACGCCTTAATGGGTTTGGAACAGAGTTGTAACCGGCCGGACATTTTAAGGCCGAGGCCGATAGTAGGCCGGCAATAGCTAATACTGGCCTGCTGGTTTTCGGCCGGTTTTGGCCGGTAAATTATATTGGCATTGTATATTTAATCTATGCAAGTACATTGCATATATATATATGTATATATATATATATATATATACATAAGCTGTGTTTATCTAGAAGATTACACATGCAAAGAGCTGATATTGCATAACGGAGTTTTCAATCTATTATAACTACATTTCTAGCAAAACCCAATTTGGATATTTTCTATTTATCAATTCTTTGCATAACTTTAATCAGTTGTTTTCACTTTCAGTGAATGAAAAAATGGGAAAGTTTCAGTTTTATTTAGTAAGCTCACTTTGCATGATAGTTAAAATATATAAAACTAAGCGAGCAGCATTATCAATTATTATGTTTCACATTGCTGTAGCATTTGACCCCGTTTAGCACTAAATAACTTATAAGAACACAAATAAAATTTAAAGAATATTTCGCAAAAACTAAACATAATTGCTTGTTTAGTAGGATATGTTTATTGACATTTGTATTTGAATGTCTTTTTGCATTCTTCAAAATTATTTTGAGCGTCTCTTCCAATATTATTAAAATACAAGGGTTCCAGTTGCTTTATTTGAATGAGGTCTCGCAAATTTCAATACATTATACTTTCAATATTATAAACAGGTTCTTTGACTATTATTAGTAAGTTTCATAGAAACCTGAAATAAAATTACCCTATCAAAAAGCAGAACAACTCCGTTTGTAGCAAAATTTATGAGAGATTCCAGAAAGTAAATTTAACTATTATTGTAATTGCAATACTGGAGATTGCTCATACTAGAAAATTTTTTCGAATTTTAGATGCTCATAGAAATTCCTTCCAAACTAAGCAAAGTATTCAATTATTACAAGAAAAAACAAGAATATATTTTATAATTTTGGCCGGTAAATGTATCGGCCTTTCATGAAATTTAAAAGCGGCTGCAGGCCGGTAATTATCCGTTCCCGGCTCAACCCGCCTTGGCCGTCCGGTAGACGGTTCCATCTCTGGTTTGGAATATTATTGCAAATGTCTAAAAACAGCCAAAGTTCATGGTTGCTTCCATGGCCTCAAAACCTTATAAATACGTGAGCATAAATTTTGGAAAGAATTTAAATCTTCATTGAAGATTCAAAATTTTGAAATAAAAATTATTAATCTTTTCCACAATTTCAAACACAGCAATAAGTTTTAACTGAAGTTTTCAACATTGCATCAAAGCATGCTCCCCAATATACCTAACAATGCTTCACTATTTTCAAAATTGCTAATAGGCTTGGAGAAAATACCTAATGTGGGAAAACGGTTTGTCCTATATAATATATATATAAATTTGTTAATCTTTTTTCCACAACTTCAGCCACATCAATAAGTTTTAACTAAATTTTCAACATTACATCAAAGCATGCTCAATATACTTGCCAATGCCTCACGATTGTCAAATTTGCAAATGACTGGGAGAAAAATCCCTAGAAAATGTGGAAAAACGGTTTGCCCTATGTAATGGACGCTAGGCAGCTTAAGGTTAGCAAGATATTTAGTGATTGGAGAAATTGTTTTTGTGTAATTCTTTTATTAAGATGTTTATGCTCCCATTAGAAATATAAATTGTAATTCAATGGGAATAGATTTCAGCTAGCAGTGCTGTGCCAATGATCAATTGGACAATCAAAGTATTCAGGGCTTCCCATTAACAGCTTTATTAGCTGTTAACAGCAAGCAGCAATCGATATTTTCCTAGACAAAATAGATACAAAATTCGCAGACAGGCTCCGAAATTACATGGATAGGAGCAGAGAAAGTTTTGATAATGTGAAAATATTGAAAAATTGACTCTAAAAAGGCATTTCCTGACTTAGTTTTAAAATGTATTAAATTTTTGCCGAAAATTTTTTTTACATATATAAAACTCAAAAAATATAAAATAAATCAAAGCAGTAGTAAAAATAGCAACAAGGCATCTGATTGTATTAGTATATAATCTGGAAGTTGATAAAGAGCAAGAAATTAGAAGATATAAAAGCGCACAGCATAAAAAAAAATTCTGAAATGACTCTCACGATAATAAATGAATATTTTTTAGTCTCCAAATATAAAATATAATTGACACGTTAAAACATCGTCTATCAATGGGTGTTGTTGACTTGTTGCTGCAATTATCATTATGAATGATTTCAACACTGGTCTGAAATTTGATCGTATTTGATGGCTGTGAAGAGATTGAAAGACATTGATAGAATGCGAACAATACTGATAATAGGCCAATATGCGTGAATTTTATTTGCTGTTTTGAACAGCACTTGTTTGCTGTTTGCTGTAACAGCTTGCAGCTGTTAACAGCAGTGCTGTTGGGAGCTTTGAAAAAATTTCAAGCAATGCCAAATGTTAAAAATGTGAGCTCATAAAATTTATACAGTAATTGCTTTCTTAGTTAATTAATAGGCTGAGGATTGAGTGTAGCTTGCCCCTATCCAAAATTCGTGATACTGCCACTGTACATACCCATCCAAAAATCATTTAACAAGCTTATTATCTCTCATCTCACAAGTCAAATCATCTTCTGACAAATCAGATTTTTGTCACATGGTATTCCCATTAGCCTGAATTTGACATTCATAAGTAGAAATAACGGCATGTATTCATATGTAACTACATTTTGTGACCTTGTGTCTCGATTCATTGACTGTTCCAGTGATCCGGACTGATCTGGTTCACTTTCAAATTTTTGGCAGGTTTGCATTTGGTCAATTCTTAGGGTTAGTTTGATTTTGAAACATTTTAAATTGTTTTTCATGTACATGATACTCTATTGTGAAACTTAAAAATATTTAATGGGCTTTGGTTACAATATAATATACTTTTATAAATACCAATTTATTGTACTTGTAAATTCAAATCAAATTCCCTCTCTAATTTATTTGAGTAATCATTGAAACAAAGATGGACTTTTGTTAATATTCAACTAAAACTAATGTCCAAAAAGATAAGGAATAACGTTATGAAATTGATTCGGTCAATTTGACATTTGGTAAAAAAATTAAAAATTTAAAAATTCATAGAATATAAGTTAAGATAAATAATAACTTCAAATTAACTACAAGATTAATTTATTAAGTGTGGTGAATTTTGCAAATATTTCATACGAAATATTGCTTCAAGTGCAATTCCAAATATGATTACACATTTATATTTTTGAATTTTAATTCCAATAAAAAGGTTTATAAATACTAACGAATATTTAATAAGATTTTGCAATCATTTTATTGGTACAGCAAATAAGTTGTAATTTAGCAGTCATTACTCAATGTTCTTTTAATTTAATTGAGGAATTGGGATTCTAATGCTTTGCTAATATAGTCTGTTGTTCTAAATATTTGGTGAGACAGGTTTTGAATTGCAGTTTAGTAGAAGCCATATGTTCTAAAAAATAAAGCAAAAAGGTCTGCAGGGAAGAATTTTATTTGAGTTCTTTTTTTGTAGCCATCGAATTTATAACTCAATCGAATTGATGAATTGAACTTTCAGTATGAAAATAATTTAGGGAAAACTCAAAAACTGGAGTGACTCTAACATGGTGTTATGTTACGTTGAAATTATTTCTATTATTTATCATTCGCATACTGTTCTTCTAATTAAATTAAAATTCAATCTAATATTATTCAATAAGCAAGGTAAGTCCTTATAATTGCTACTTTGCTAATAGTTGAAAATGCAAAATTATAAAAAGTTGAGTATTATGAAATTACGAAACATTTAAAAAATTCATTCGGAAAACTATTTGTTATAATTAAATTTCTAAAGGATAGATCTATTCAGAACTCCAATACAATTTTAATATTGGCATTGCCATCTAGATTAGAAGAATATGTAAATATTCTTTTTATTATAAAAAAAGTTCACTAAAATGCAGTTGCAACAAAACCTGTTGTTTTAAGTCTCCTTATTTTTTTAAAAACAATTTTTTTCATCAGATTTGCCAGTGGGAAAATTACTGGTTAGAAATATTGGGAGAAGTTAGGCAGAAAATTAATTCAAACTCTAGCAGCAACTAACTGTTTGATATTTTCATAGATTTAAGCCTTAAATCCTATTCTTCTTTCATACAAAGTATTGATTTTGACCCAAAACTTGAGCTTTTGGCATTACGGTTATAGAAGGAAGAATTGAGATTTCGAATGAACATTTCAATTTGACTGTAGATTTTAGTAAAAAGTTTAAAAAATTAAGTTAGAATACAAATTTGTTATTGATGTACTTTGTATTACTTCATTTACTGTATGTGATGAATACAATAAATGTGGGTTCTAGAATTCTTTTTTTCTAAAACACAACTTAGTCTATTTTATCTGTTTTGGTTTGCAAAACACGTAATGGCCTCCAAATTTGTAACAATGCTGTAATCTAGTAAATAAGCTCTTTCCAAGGAAAATTAAGATGGAACCTTAAAAGTCCCTTATATAGACCTCAAAATTCAATAACTATTTTCTTTGGTTTCACATTTCATTTCAATATGCAAAATTTTTTCAATTAGAACAAATGGTTATATCAATTAAAAAATTTAGCAGACTAATAATAAAAACATTTTATAAAATAATTTTTAAAATTTCAAGTTAGTTCCCATAAAGGAATACTTCAATAGATCAGCTTTTAAATGTTAAGAAGGAAATATATCACGTTTTGAAGTTAAAACTTTAAATTAATATTAACGTTAAAGCATGTTCTAAATTGTTTATGTAATTATCAATTAAAGATCACCGAATGTCTCACTAAATTTAAAAATTGCAGCTTGAATTAACCAATCAAAGTTAGGCTTAATTTGCCTGGACATTTTATAAAAAAATTCATGATCCTATATAAATATTTAAACGCTTCTTAGATCAAAAATTACTAAGGCTATGCTTAATCTGAAAATACCACGTGATAGAGGAGAATCTCTTCTTTCTCTTTTTCTCTCTAAATCATTGACTTGGCTCTGTCACATTGTGGCACTGTGACCTCTTGACGTTTTGCACACACACCTTAATAGGTTTGAGATGTCATTAGAAATGTCTAGAAACAGAAAAATTCATTGTTGCTTCTATGTGCTCAAACCTTATAAATACATTAGTGTGAATTATGAAGAAAATTTTAATATTTTTAAAATTTTCAAGATTTTCAAAGAAAAATTGTTAATATTTTCAAAAACATCTGCAAAAGCAATAAGCTTTAATAGAAATTTTCAACATTGCATTAAAGTATACCCCCCAATAGACTTACCCATGCATCAAAATTTTTAAATTTGGTAAGAGGCTTGGAAAAATTCTTCGTAAATGCGGAAAAATGATTTTTCATTTAAAATGGCTGTTTAAGGTTAAATATTGATTTATGTATTAAATGATATATTCTTAATTTGTATAATTTGTATGAATAAATAATATAATTTCAAAAAAATATTTTGTTACTTTTTAAACCTAAACCCGTCATATTTGAAAAAATTGTTGAAAATAGGAGTCAAAATTTAATGTTTCAACCAGCTTTAATATTTACATACTATTGAAATAATGTAGATGTCACTTTATTATACTGTAATAAGAGAATTGATAAAAAATTTCTCATTTACTAGCATTTCTAATTAATGGATCTTGTTTTACTAAGAAAGGATGACTTTATTTAAACTTTAGTGTTCTAGACAATTTAGCAAGCCAGCACTTAATAAGAATATAATTTATTTTAAAATTCTTTTGTACATAAAATCATATTACAAATAAAGTATTAAACTTATTAGGATTTCAAAAACAGTATTTTCTTCCTCATTGATTAATCTTGGTTGTTAGAAAAATTTGAGTATTTTGTAATTTAAATATTAAGAGTCAAAAGTAATTTATTGGAAAAATTCTTTAGTACAAGACTATAAACTAAAAAAAAACTATTTACAAAATAATAGTAACATATACATATATAATTGTGTGGTGTGTGTTTGTTGGGGATGTGTGGGTGTGTGTGTATACGTTATCTACGATCATACAAAATTTTCGAATTAGTGTAGTGTATTATTGTCATTAAGTATGCATTGTCTTTGAAAGAGGAATGTTTGCACTTTTTTTCTAAATTTTTTGTAGTTAATTTCCATTTTAATTTCATGGTCTAAGTTATTCCAAATTTTAGTTGCTATGTGGTGAAAACTATTTGAACGTTTATCTAAGCATAAAAATTTTTGAGAACATTCATTTAACTTAATATATTGTTTTAAAAATGAAAGAGAAGGTGTACCAGATTTACACTTAAATAATATTGATACCATATGCATGTGAATTCTGTAATAAGGAGCTAATATTTTATATTGAATTCGATAAATGGATGAATTGTCATGTTTTTGCGCAAAGTTAAGTGTTTTAAGAGACCAATTGAAAGTTTTAGACAGAAGTATGCGATATTTTGAATTTATGTTTGTAAAGAGAAAGTGAGCAATATTGAAAATGAGATAAACAAAAAGAATTTATTAATTCTTTGTGATATATATTTGAGACGTTTCGCAGAACGTAAAGATACCTAACTCCAGAAGCCATTTTTTTAATTTTAGTCATTAAAAATTGTTCGAAATTTAAATCATTGTCAATCTCAACACCTAAATAATTTATTGATTCACTTTGCTTTATTGGTACTTGATTTATATTTAGTTCAATGTCTTTTGTGAGATTTTTAAATGCTTTACGCGAGAAAATTATAAATTGTGTTTTTTCAATATTTACTTTTAATTGATTATTTGAGAAATACTTTGTTAAATGTTCGATGTCATTTTGGAGAATTTTTGTAGCATTAAAGGCATTTACATTAGTACTTATGAGACAGGTATCGTCCGCATATTGATAAATATTACTGTTTTTTATCTGTTTCGTTATATCATTTACGTAGAGTGAGAATAGGATGGGGTCAAGAACTGTGCCCTGAGGTACCCCACGGTTAGTTGTAATATATCTTGATTTTGTGCCATTAAGTATAACTCGTTGCTGTCGATTTATAAGGAAGTTCATTATCAAATTTATAGCGTTGTCATCAAAATTATAATGCATTAATTTGTCTTTCAGTATGTCAAAGTTCATTGAGTTAAACGCTTTGCTCAAATCGAGAAGGGCAACACAACTACATTTATTAGAAGCTAAATTTGATTTTATTTGCTGTGATATTGACAAAATTGCATCTTGAGTGCTAAACCCATTACGGAAACCAAATTGTTTTTTCGAAAGAATATTTTCAGATATCAAATATGCATTTATTTGATTATTTAATAATTTTTCAAATAGTTTACTGAAAGGATGGCCAATGCAAATTGGCCTATAATTTTGTGCGTTTAGAGGATCGCCCTTTTTATATATAGGGCTTATGTCTGATTTCTTAAATATATCAGGGAATTCATTATCAATAATACATTCTTTAATTGCGAATAGAAGATGTTCACTAAATATATGAAAATGACGTTTAATAATAAAGATTGGAAGATTATAGGATGCAGTTGATTTATTTGTGTCTAAATTTTTTATTATGGTTTCTAGTTCATTTGCATTTACGAGTCTAAAAGAAAAGTTTGATTTGGGAATTTATTAATGTTTGTCTTTCTCTTATATTGGGGAAAATTGAAATTGCCAAGTTCCTTAAATGTTGCATTTGATGGTCTATTATTCTTGTTTTTTCCTTAATAATAATCCAATCGTTTTTATTTTGGCAGGTAACTTCTTTTAACAAAGAATATTAAATAAACATAGTGATATTGCATATTATTAGCATATTTTTGCAGACGTAAGCATGTTTCTACATGAAGTCAGCATAATATTCCATTTCTTATACACAGATAAAATGAATTCATGCAATATTGTCCCACTTTTTTTATCTGTGATTCAAATTTTCCTGCACAATTTTTGCCTGTTTTTCCCAAATTGTACCAAAAAAATTCATCATGTTCAATGATACGAGGTAAGTATGAAATAAACAAAATTCAGTATTTGTGTTGGGACTAACCTTTGACAAAATGTCCATTAAAATTTTGGGCAAAGATGGGATAAACTATGGAGAAACTATATTTTATACCATGAAAATTTGGGATGAGCCTTCAACTAATCACAATTTTGAATTTTTAAGATATGTAGGTGGGGTGTAATTTTACACCCTCACCAATAAAATTTGGTTTAATGCTGCAGTTTTCTAAATTTTGAAATATTGCTATTTCTAAACAACCTTTAGTTTTCTTGATTTTATCACTTTTTTTCTCTTATTGCCTAAGCAAATCAAGTGGTTCAAGCATTAAGAAATGAAGTAACTTTGTAATATTCTTTGCATTGAATACAATGCATAGCAACAATAACAAAGTTAACCTACTTTTCATAGATAGCTTTATAATCAGTTATATACCATTCGCCGTTTAAATTATATCTCCTTGGTTTTTAAGCATATTTTATAAATTTTTATATATTTATTAAAAATCTAAATAGCAAAATTTCAAATGCAGTTGCCCTCTTATAATTGAGTTAAGTATTTAATAGAATAGATATCAAGAATAAAGATTTTTTGTTACCATTTTGCTAACTGAATATCTGAAAGCATAAGTTTACTCATTGCTCCACATGGTCATTTTGCAATCGTTGCCATTTGTATGTCGTCTTTTAGGCTCCCTATGATTTCTCAGTAACGTCACAAAATATTACATTATCCATTTTTTGTGGGATGAATTCTTTTTCTTTATTTCGTATCTTGCGTTTGGTACGAAAATGGCTTTTATTTCTACTTTCCTAAAGTATTCCATCAATTGATTTACTTTTGCATATAAAAACCATAATAAATTTTTCAATATTTCCCAATATTTTACTTTATTTTAAAACTATACAAAATGCATACTTTTGAGACCTTTTTGTGAACTATTAAAGAACATTTCATGTTCTTAAAAGTTATTAAATATTGCTCATTGAATACTACTAGGGCTTAGGTTTCGAAAAATTTTGAGTTATCATGATTATTTTATATGCATACATTCCAATACAAAATCATTTTCAAACTCCAATACGGATTTAGTTTAATCCATGGCTTTTCATAGCACTAGTTTAATTCTAACAATAACATTTCTCTTAATTTCACCAGTGAAATATACTATGCTTATTGCGCAATATGATTTGCTTATAGTAATCACAAAATGATGGAAGGCGTAGCAATAAGTTACATTGAATCTTTCGTCACCATAGTTGTTAACATGCACTTTGAACTGATTCAAAATCTGCGCAGCACAGTCTCTTAAGGCGCTATCCTTACTATTTAATAAACGTTTACATGCCAGGGCGTAGCACTCAGTAGGAGTTGCAGTATTTTAAAGGGGGTTTGTTTCCAAAAATACTAGTATTGTTACAAAAATTTTTCAAATCCTGGTATTTAAACTACCTGAGTATGCTTAAAGCTATATACAATTTTTTTGACCAGGTTTTAGTCACATGCGTTAAAACTTTTAATTTTCCCTTAAAACAATATTTGGTGAATTCTGAATTCCACGTAATGAACAAGCAATTTTAGTTTCTTCCATATTCGGTAAACATAAAGGCTTTGATTTCATTAAAATATTTTGCATTACGCATTGCCTTATTGGAACTAGGGCTTATCCGTACCCTCAGGTACGAGAGGGTGCGGATACTGCATGACGGAACATTGGTCTTTATGGCCCTGGGTCAGTGGGTCCAGGCTAGGTTTCCCATATAATTAGTTGGCCTATGGCACCGAGTGGTGTCTCTTCACGATCACAGTATTACGGCCATGTTTTTGGTTGCAAAAGTAAGTGTATGATATCATATAGAACAACCATTATTGTCCCATTGCTGGCTTGCTGATTGGATATATCGTCTTACATTATTCTATGTAATGGCTGAAAGCATTATATCGTCATATATTGTTATATATATATATAACCAAAAGCATGATTGTCCTACATTTGAATGTGCCATATATCGTACTATAGTGTCCTATATATTGCTGACTGCCGTCATATGTCTTATATAATAAGGTCCCTCGACGATTGATGGTTTGTGTTGTGTTAAATTTTAAAATTATGCTAAAATGCAGTTATTAAGCGTTTTATCGATTATTAGTGAAAATATATGCCAATGTCGAAGCATAGTAAAAATAACACTGGTTTGTCTTTGTAGCAATTCTCCAACACGCAACGCAAGTGATATTGTGGAAGGAACTGAAACTAACAGACTGAAATATTAACTGATATATTGGATCTAATAAAAGAAATAAAGTATTAAGTACTTAATGCCATAAATTTTCACTTTTCAAGACGTTTGTTGTGATAAAAATATGTGCAAGAAACTAAAAAATCATCTCTGAAATGGACCAAAACAATTATTTTAGAAGTAAAAATAATATCAGATTCGTTCCTTTCATGTAACTGTGGACTAGAATGATATAAAAACTTTCTTGAAAAAAATCGTGTTTGATAGTGCTTATGATTGAAATCTGTTAAGATCACTAGCAATAGTTGTAATATATATCAGAGATGGAAGATTTTTCTAGTGGATAGATGCCCATGGGGCAAAAGTGGAGGAAAAACACTTTTTAGTTAAGAAAGATTGAAAAAAAAATTTGCCAATTATAGAGTTGTAGAATTATTTTTTTTACATCAAAGTTCCCTAAATAAAAAAATTTGATTTACTTTGGAAATTTGGAATCATTTTGCAAAATTAATTACAAAGCATTTTTAGCTCTTGGTGAAATTTGATTCTTTTCAATGACATCAGCAAGATCATTTTGATCTGATTTGTAGTCAATAGCCTTTGCAATTACATTGGAAGGAGTGAAATTGTCCTTGCATAAATGTATCACATAAAATATAAACTTTATAGCTAAAATTAAATTTCATTTTGCTGTTAATAGTGTCATTAATATGCATTAGCATTATGCTTGTTA
Organism: Hofstenia miamia; assembly: GCA_900660155.1. NCBI lineage: Eukaryota > Metazoa > Xenacoelomorpha > Acoela > Hofsteniidae > Hofstenia > Hofstenia miamia. The sequence continues at coordinate 74,454 of CABFPE010000527.1, read as the reverse complement.
TTAGATTCCTATTGGTAGTTATAGTAAAGATGATATTTTAAAAATGATTCTGTATCTTCTAGGAAGTAAGGATTCAAAATATTTGAGTAGTGGTGGGCATTATTGCAATGAAGTTATCATCAATATGGGTCAATAAAATATCATACGTAGTTTTGGAGTAAAATTTTTCAATAGGCCAATTTGAGGATGTAGAATATAAAACGTTGGGCAAATGTCAACACGGGGAAATGGGGCAGGGCACAACTTCTGCTGGGTGGGGTAGGGCAGTTCACAAAATTCCGAACTACTTCCATCTCTGATAGAGATTCATATAACTATCAATATTTTTCTATTAAGCAATGGTAAATGGCCTGGTATGTTCTTGAATTCCATCACCAAGTTTAATGTAAGCACTAAATCTGGTGTACAAGAAGTAGTAGCTATTAGCTTCAATTCAGTTGCAGCTGGTAGATTTGTTAAACTACTGCTACCACTGGAACTACTCAAAGAATTTACTGATCTTCAAGGAGTTTCATATATAGTCAATTGCAATTTGTTAGTAGAATTTAACATTAGAATGCCCAACGATTCTATATATTAAATTTATGCAGCTGTCAGAATTGGCATGCTCAAGTAAAACTAACAAAAAACGCAAATGAACAAAATAAGTGTTTTCTATTCAAATTCTCATTACATGAGGCATTACAGTAGTAATGGCTGAGTGAAGGAGAGGACACTTTTTTCTGATTGGTCGAGAGAGGACCTTTGACCCATGCCAGCTCATGGATATTGGCAGGGGGGCTGTATTGACGTCATGGAAGTTATTAATTCATGTACTTTTACTAGTTTTTGTGTCATTTATGGGCATAATTTACTTTGCATGTTTTATTTTACTTTATTACATGCACACACTTTTCTGCTAATATGTGTGACATTGTTAGCTAGGGGCTTACATTGCATTTGTGATAATACATTGGTGACTAATGAATAATTTTCTTATTCATAAAAAATTCCATGTGTTTTCTGTCCCCTAGTCTATCTATATTTGCTACAATTTTTTAATTCCGTTTTCATTAATAGATACATGTAGTTTTCACTAATACAAATTAGGAAAATATTTTTTCGTCAAACAATTACACGCATGGAAAATTTGAATGTTTGCCTTTTAAAATAATAAAATGCAAATTATCTGGTAAAACTTAATAATAAATGTTTGAATTAAAGATATAACAAGTTGGAGTGGTGGCATTGGTGCATTGTGTGAATTGGTGATCAAGAGATCTATGTATTTTAAAAGACATGGTGAAAAGGCTCACTTCACTCACCTTTTGAACCTTTTTCCCATTGAGAAAATTTTGATTTGGACATTCTTTTGGTGTATCCTTTGAACTTATTGAAAAGGAGATTTCTTTAGTTTCACAGCTAAAATAGCAATGTTAGTTGCTTTCTTAGTTATATTATGAAAAACATCTCACAAAATATTGAATGTGTCACTATGAAATACTTCAAAAACTGATTCTATGTGTGCTAGTAATTGCATTTATGGATGGGAAAACTTCTTAAGTAAAATGTATTTGCATTAAACAAATTGTGAAATGGTATGAAATTTATAAAAAAGAGATTAAAAAATATTATATGTTTTACACTAGATTTTGATAATTTACTTCAAAATAAAAATGAAGCCCAAAATATCATAGCCTGCATATTCAACTTTGGGTTGAATGCACTTGCATAATATTTGAATATGGAAAAAATGAAAAATACTAATATTGTATTTAAAGCAAATAGGCAATAACTTGTAAACACACAAAGAAACAAACAAACTTTTAACTTAACTAACCTTTGCAAATAATTGCTAAAATGAAACTATTATCATAAAGTTTAGCAATGAATGTTTTTGCTTTTAAAAATTTTCCTAGAAATTTAAAACCATGCTATCTTTACAATATAATATGCTTCATCTTTAAGAAGAGGAAACCTTTTTTCACTGTCAGGTCCATCTTCTCTCAACTTCACAATTTTCTCCATCCATACATTGGCAATGGAAATAAATGAAAATATACCAATCCCTCCTAGCATGAAATCTAAACAAAAATTAGCACCATATTGAAAAATTGAAAATCAAAATAAATGTGCAACCACTGTATGAGGTGGCACTCAATGGCGTACAAAAAGTTAGTCCCTTTTGAGTAAGATGCTTAAGTATTAACTGCTCAAGAGCAGTGGTCTTATGACAGAGCTGACTCCCATTCATTGTTGTAATGCTAATTTAATTGCATATAATTCATCAATTTACACTGAAATGACAGCTCAAAGTGAAAAATAAATACCATAAATCAAATCTGGAGAACATTGAAAATGACCAAAGGCATTCAAGAATATTTCACAATGCAATCTCTAGATCAACTTGTAATACTAAAGATTAACATATTTAAATAATTTGAGAGCTGTAGAATCTAAATATGACATTGGTTTTTCATTTTAAGCTGTAGTTAATTAGCAGTTTTACAAGAACTCTTGAAAATGTGAGTTTTCACATTNAGCTCTGGCCAGCCTAGCTCAGCCAATATTGATCTTATAGCTAAACAGGCCGAGAAACAATTTTTTTCTGTGAAATTTGCTACTTAAAAATTCAAATAGAGCTTTGATATCATTAAATTTTTTTTGCTATAGCCTGCTAAAGTTAAGGTATAATATCTAAGGGCCAACCAAGGTTTTCAAAATATTTTTTTTAGAAAAATTAATATCTGTGTGAAATTTTTGTCTTGAAATTGCAAACAATTATGATCAAAATTCAGATCACTAGGGTGAAAAAATGTAATAAAAATTTTAAAAAAAGTTGTTTTTCAAGTAAATGGTATGAAAAATTAACAATTTCAGCCTAATTAAAAAATTTACTTCTAATTTTGGGAATTTAAATAAACTTTTAATTTTCAAATCCCAATGCCAATTTTTTTGTGAGCTCTCTTCAAATATCATGAATGACAGCAAAAAAATATATTTTCCCACTAGACAACCCAATTTTGAAATGTCCATGCTTGTAAAAAGCTTCAAATCTTAAGCTTGCTAAGCTCTATAACCCGCAAAAATTTATGTTTATAGCTGCAAAATTTACAGAGCAAAGAGCAAAAAAGTATTTTTAAAAAAATTTGAGGGGGTATAAAAAAGGAATTAAATTTCTTTAAAAAACTCATTTGACATGTAAAGTCTAAATAGGGGACAAAAAAAAATAAATTTTTGAAAAAAAAACAAAAATAGTTTTTGCAAAAAATCGCCCGAAAAAAACTTTACTAAAAATAAAAACTGTAGATGTATGAAAAAGAGATTTTCATTTTTAAAAAAAATTTTCAAAACTTTAAAATTTAAACTAGAAAATTTAAGCCCGAAAAACATTTTTCCGTCCCTTAACAAAGTAGAAAAATCAAACATTTCTGAGAAATCAAAGCTTTAAAAAAATTTTGGGATCAAAAAACCGAAAACTAAAATATTTAAAAAACCTGGGAAAAACTTTAAAAAAAAAAGTAAAAAGTAAAATTTTCAAGGTTTTCAATAATATCCATTTTCATTATCCACAATATACATTTAAAAAACACTGATTTTTTGCAAATTTATAGGGGTATCCTAATATGAATTGAAATATTACTAAACAAAATGTTAAACATTAACAAAATTTAAAAACAAAATGCAGTTTTATAGATAGTTTCTTTCAAAAAAATCACTATAATTTTTAAAAAATTACTTACCCATTCTATAATATTCATATCTAAAAGAGAAAATTTCCCATTATACAAGATTGACAGGGAATTTTTGGAAAACTGTTTTTAAATTTTTTTTTTTTATTTCTGCAAAAATCTCAAAATAAAAAACTCCCAACTTTTGAATTTTTAATTTTAAAAAAAAGTTTTTTTTGTTTAAAAGTTTTAAAATTTTCCTATTTGGGCAGGGAAGAAAAAAATTAAAATCTCCTTTCCAAATGCGCATTTTTGGGTAAAAAACTTTTTTATAGCTTTATTTAAACAAAAATTTTTTAAAGAAAATATCTTTTCTAAAAAATTTGCCCAGCTCTGGCCAGCCTAGCTCAGCCAATATTGACTTTGAGCTAAAAATGCTGAGAAAAAAAAATTTTTAGTGAAAATTTCTACTTTAAAAAGCAAAAGGGAATTTTTTATCTTTTAAAATTTTTTTGCTAAAATTTAAGGATAAAATCTAAAAGGCCAACCCGGGATTTCAAAATAAATTTTTTTTAAAAAAAATTTTGACTTTTTGAAAATTTTTTCTTTAAAATTTAAAAAAATTTGATCAAAATTTAGATCACTAGTGTGAAAAAAAGAAAAAAAAATTTTTTAAAAAATTTTTTTTCAAAAAAAAGGGATAAAAAAATTTTATAAAACTTCAAATTTTTAATTTTCAAATTTCTTTACCAATTTTTTAGTGAGCTCTCTTTAAAAATCATCAAAGACAGCAAAAAAAAAAATTTCCCCAGAGGGGGCAAATTTTACATGTTTGGGGTTTTAAAAAACTTTAAAACTTTTAATTTCGGGGGGCTATAAAATCTGCAAAATTTCATGTTGATAGCTGCAATATTGATAGAGCAATGGTTAAGAAGGTATAGGCTGAGGGCAATGAATGGAGAATACTGGAGGAACACAGAAAAGTGTAACAGAGAAGGAAGCAAGAAGTGGTTAAAAATGGCAGGACTAAAAAGTGTTGATAATGACAGCACAATGAGCAAGCAATAAGAATAAACTGGGTGAAGAAGCATATAGATAGAAGAATGGAATTAAGTGATAAGTGCAGACTATGTAAGAAAGAGGCGGAGACAGAAGATCATCTGATAGCAGGGTGTAAGAAGTTGGCGCAGAATAAGTATAAGTTCAGGCATGACAATGTGGGACGAATGGTACACTGGAGCTTGAGCAGGCAGAACGGGTTAGAAGA
>CABFPE010000527.1:38465-60733 GCA_900660155.1 Hofstenia miamia | reverse complement strand
GTGTTGCATAAGCAATTTAATATTGGACATTAATTTGTAAAAATGCTAAAGATGATTGCTATCTATATAGTTCAAAAACCGAAATCGGTGATTCTAGAAAATTTTATTAGAAAGAGTTTATATTCTTAAATAACATTTAGATGGATCATTTATTATGTATTTTGTATGGAATGTGAATATTATATTGTTATAACGTTATGGAATTTTCAGTCTAATTGAAGTACATTTAGTTATACAATGCTGTGATACGTGGACTAAATGCAAATGTGGTTACATGTGGCAAAAAGTGTTATATATTCGCCATGAACCATTTTCTTCAACAGAAGGCACGCAAATGGAAACATCATTTTTCATATCAGCAAATGTTGAAATTACAATATAAATGTTGACACAATATAAAGTGTGATATAATTATCATTAAACTATAATTTGGAATAACGACAGTTTTAGTTTACTTAAGTAAAATTATCTCTTAGAATTATTTTGAAAAATTCATTAATGAGGTGCTATTTTTGGTACAGTACTTTATTGTTTTTTAGTTTTTTCTGTAAACAATAGAAATTTATTTCTATGTAGAATAATTTGTGTAAATATAGCTAATCGATTGTAATTTTACAAATATTTAATAAATCACACATAATCATTTACTATAACACATATTTCTAGAAATATATAGAAAATTGTAGTATTAGATTTGCGTTATTTCTTTAAAGTATATCAAAGCAAGAACAAAATGATTTGTTTATAAGTAAAGATATGTAACTTTAAAATATTCAAGACAATTAAAGTTATTTTAAACAAAATCCTTGTTTCAAGTACTTTAAGGTGAAAACAAGACTAAACCTGTAAAACATTGGAACTTTAAAGTTTTTGTTATATTGACTTCCATGGGAAGGAAAGCGAGATGTTATGGCCTTACCATTGTTCTGAAAGAGAAATGGGAATCATAGATCCAACACAGAATTCAAATCTTGAATGGGGTAACGCGCAAACTTTATTAGTTAAATTGAAACAAGCAATTACTCATAAAATGGTTAGTTCTGTAGGGACAACAGACAATGCAAATTTCCCATAAAAGAACGTAAAAGCAACTTTAATGCCAATAAAACTACTTCTATGAATCAAAACGAAGTCTTCAGCTGCTCGAACCAAGAGGAACATCTTTATTGCTAACTATAACACCATCACAAAATCTTGGTTTCTTTTAAACAGAAATGAATTTCGAGATGCTATAATTCTTCATTAAAATTTGTCAGTAATGCAATTATTACGAACATGTGAATGTGGTGCTTCAGTAAGCATTGATCATGCAGTGATATGCAAATTGGAGGCTTCATTATCATGAGACATAATACAGTGAGGGACATAGAAACTGAATGATTACGCGCAAACTTTATTAGTTAAATTGAAACAAGCAATTACTCATAAAATGGTTAGTTCTGTAGGGACAACAGACAATGCAAATTTCCCATAAAAGAACGTAAAAGCAACTTTAATGCCAATAAAACTACTTCTATGAATCAAAACGAAGTCTTCAGCTGCTCGAACCAAGAGGAACATCTTTATTGCTAACTATAACACCATCACAAAATCTTGGTTTCTTTTAAACAGAAATGAATTTCGAGATGCTATAATTCTTCATTAAAATTTGTCAGTAATGCAATTATTACGAACATGTGAATGTGGTGCTTCAGTAAGCATTGATCATGCAGTGATATGCAAATTGGAGGCTTCATTATCATGAGACATAATACAGTGAGGGACATAGAAACTGAATGATTATCTACAGTTTTCAAGGAAGTTTCTATAGAGTCTTCATTAATAGAACGTATTGAAGAACAAAAAAATTAAATTAATCAAAAAAATCGAAGATAATGCAACACTTGACACATCATGGGGATTATTTTGGCTCCAATTACAAAATGTATGTTTGATGTACGGATTACACATGCCCATACACCATCAGATCAAAGTAAACCAGTAGTCAAATTGTATCTGAGCATGAGTCTTTCAAGAAAAGAGCATCACCAAGATAGTGTACAGAAGATTGAACATGCTTCATTAACCCCACCCCATATTTTCATTTAATTCTGCTATGGGGAAAAAGCTATTCGATATCATGTATTACTTGCTGAAAAGTGTAGTAATAAGCTTAATTGTAGCTATGCAGGGGCTATAAGTTACATACGAAAGAGGCTTTCTTTTGCAATTTTGCGAACAGTATTAAATGCTCTACATAATCAAAGAAAGATCTACTTAAAAACTTAATAAGATGATTTCAGTTTGATTTGAGTTTTTATATTCAAATAAATATCTAATACACAAGGAAGAGCAATCTTTTGATGATGGTTTCCTTTAATATTGCTTCTGCTTCAATCTTTTTCAAGAAGACATGAAAAGGATGCGACATTTGATATTATAAGAATGAAATTTTTTTGAAATGAATACGTTATATCTTAATTGTTTAACTTTTGAATTTAATCTATTTTGTAAATTTTTCGATAATTTTTAAATATTTCTAATGTTGATCTTGCAAATTTATAACAATATACTAATTATACATGCTTAATAAATAATAATAATAATAAGAAGAAGAAATGCGCGTGTGTTTCTGTGTATGTGGTGAGGTTAGTGAGAGTTTAAAATGCTTCTGTCTCCAATTGTGTTTTGTGGAAAAATCGATTTGTTACTTAAACTAATGCTATTAGAAATTGGGTTAGGCAAACCTTCCCAATTCTAATTATGGCACTAAGCTCTGATTAAATATTATTTAGACCTGACAGGGAAGGATTTTCTTCTTCTTACTAAATTTGATTATTTTCCAAAAATGTTGTTGAGTTATTTTAATGAGACATGGTGATGTTCCTAACTTTATTTCTGTTAATAAAATAAGAAGGAATATAATATTGGATAATTTAAGTCATGAATAATGAATTTATTTTAAAAAAATCCTTAAACATTGATTTTTGACTACTTCAAAATATTTCATGTTGAAAGTCCTTATAGAAAGAATAATATTTGTCTAAAGGTTCGCTTTAATCTCATAATCATATCCAGGGTTAGTTTGAGAGGAGTAAATCCTCCATAGCTAGTCCTGATGACCAAAAGGTGCAATTCACTGACACCTATTAATGAGCCGTTTCCTATTCTAAAAACATCTTTAATGCATCCAGTGTCTACCCTGAAAAGCTAAACACCCTGTTATTTAATTATCATGGTTGTTACTCTTTACCTCATAAACTTATTAATAAATTGAATTAATAAATATTAACAGGCCTATTTGAATGTTTGAAATGACATTTTATCTCAAATGACAGTTTATAAAATTCAATGTAATTCTTAGTTAAATGCACAAATGTATTTAAATAGCAAATTTAAACCCAAATTCTCCCAACCACAAGAGATATTTAAGTTAATCTTGGATCAGTAAATAACCAATCCCAATCTTCAAGATAGGTCTTTGTAGGTTCGCTGGCAATCAAATCGCAACAACCATGGACGAAGATACATTTATTTGTTTCATTATTTTCAGCAGAATGAAATGTATAATTCACGGCTTTTTTGTAAAATTGTCTACCTTTGTCTGCACATGCAACTCAACAGAAGTAATGTCCAATTCAGTTCCAAATGTCTGGCACAATTTAGCTTTCTTCACAATTCCTATGTAATCCTCAAATAGTCTTACAAATGGTAGAACCATAATGGGTCACTAAAATCTTTAAATTCTTTTAAGAAAAACCATAACTGTTTATTTTGCGTTCCAAAATATTTTATATCAACATCCTAAAAACTTCCGCTGTTACTTATTCAATATAAACTATATCGTCGGAGAGTATTGAATTTTTGTTGAATTTTAATTAGAAATTTATGCCTTTACCCAAAAATATTTAAATTTTGTTGTACATTTGCTGTACTAAAATGACAGAAATGAAGAAAGCCATATCAGAAGTTAATGATTCTTTTCTGCATATTGATTCAATTTCGTAGTATTTTACGTTTTTCGCAATGGATGGCGAGCACACCGGGCCTAAATTTAAGAGATTGCTTATCCGATAAACCCCAAATAACTTAGGTAAGCTGGCGTCTGTCTTCGAAATAAGCAGCTAACAATTTTATAAACGATTCACCAAGCATTAGTTACATTGCATTTGGATTATTAATCTTTCATATAACCAAACATCATTGGGTGATCACAACATATTCTCGGTTATTTGGATGCCGATTCCTGCCCACAATTCTCTCTGCTCTGCTCTATGGCCAAACCCTAGAGATGAACGGGTTTACGAGATGTCCCAAGACAGCCGAGCTATCTACAGCTGAATTGCACNTTTTTTTACTGTACTGATTCCTATAATGATAAGCCAAGAAATATGCCTATGTGTACATAATTGCAAATGAATAATGCATTATTTCAGGTTCTATACTTATATAACTAAATATTGCAAAAATATACATATTTCAATACAAAAATGAATTTTTTTAAGCAACTAATGCTAATTTAAGATGTTCAATTTAATTATTTATATTTTCATGAAAAATAATCATAAAATTATTGAAAATATTTGTATGAATATTTGAGTGAATATGAATTAGTAAGTTAATGACAGAGCTTACAAATGTAAAGGGCCCAGAATTTCAAAAATTATTTTGACTACTATTTTGCATTTGCAATAATCAGTTTTTGGTGAATCAATTTTGTCATTAATCAGTTTTTGGAGTGGGATGCAAGGGTGGCAATTGGCACCCCAATATTTGAATTTAATATGCTGAATAAAACTCAGACGCAATAACAAAACACACATTTTATCAATATAACCTAAACACCCAAAATATTTTTTTTACTGTACTGATTCCTATAATGATAAGCCAAGAAATATGCCTATGTGTACATAATTGCAAATGAATAATGCATTATTTCAGGTTCTATACTTATATAACTAAATATTGCAAAAATATACATATTTCAATACAAAAATGAATTTTTTTAAGCAACTAATGCTAATTTAAGATGTTCAATTTAATTATTTATATTTTCATGAAAAATAATCATAAAATTATTGAAAATATTTGTATGAATATTTGAGTGAATATGAATTAGTAAGTTAATGACAGAGTTTACTAATGTAAAGGGCCCAGAATTTCAAAAATTATTTTGACTACTATTTTGCATTTGCAATAATCAGTTTTTGGTGAATCAATTTTGTCATTAATCAGTTTTTGGAAACACTTGTCACAATTTATCAACATACAATATCATTTATACAACTTCAGCATGGCTATTACAGACAGCTTCAAAGTTTTTATTTAGTGTTTCACTCCCAAATTGGGAGTCACAATATAAACAAGGCTATTGAATGTGTATACATTTCTAATTGGTCTGAGTGTTTTTAAGACGTCTCTAAATATTTGTTAGTCATGCTCCAATGAAACTATAACCAAATTTCTGGTGTTATGGCCACAAAATGACCCATTTCATTAACGTGTCTCATTGAATTTTCCATTTGTGTTCTTTTCGTTACTTTCCACACCTTCCTTGCAACATGCAGCATGTTATTATGAAACATTCTGCGTCTTTATGAATACTGTGATAACATAGACTATTTGAGCAATGTTTGGTTGGTGAAGAACTTTATCTTCCTAATTACTAGATTCTTCTACGATTTTAAGGGTTTAAGTAGAAAGTTGGAAACTTCTCCCATATTGGCGAAAATATTAAGAAACATTTTGAAAAGATCGTTCAAGTTTTCAATCTTGACCCGGAAAAGACCCTTGTTACTACTGACCGTGGCAGTAGTGTTGTGGCCGCCCTCTCGACTTCTCCCAGAATTGACTGTTTGTTACACTGTCTACATACAGTTTTGACAAATGCTTGGAAAACAGATTGATTCCAGCACTGCTCTCAAATTATTTGATACAACTTTATCCAATCTTGCAGCATATGTGAAGAAAGCGTCAGGAATCCAGGAAAAACTCATAAAGGCCCTTAAAGTTGGTGGCAATACGCGTTTTGGACATCTTTGCACAACAGGACCTTGGCAATAAAAAGGAATTACAAAACTCTATCAGAACTTCTTTCTGAGAGACCTGGGAAATTGTAATTGCTAACCGCTGTATTTGAAGAGCCTACCGCCACAACAGCAGACTTCACTGCTCAATTTACAAAAATATTTGATGTTTTAAAGTTCAATTGGAAGTCAACAGTCAATTATGCTGTGCCAAGCTATTACAAGCTGATGAGTTTCTGCAAAGAAAGTGACGACGATCATGTAGAAATTAAACAGCTAAAACTGAACATAAAGACAGGTCTGGATAATAAATTTAACTCATTCATCACCCATATCTTCGAGGGAAGAAAGAAAATTTAAAGATGATTTGTTAGAGGATATACGCATGTGGTCAATTAGCTACGTGACCGACAACAGTGATCATCCTCCACCAGCAAAAGCATTGCGAATTACAAATAACGAGGAAGAAGATGTATTCAGTGATTTTTTTGATGCAGGAAAACCAACTACAATATCAGCAGCCGATGAAGAATTTAAACATGAAATGGTGCCCTACAGATCATCCCCAATCCTTTCAGATGATCCAAGAAACCCACTTGTGTTCTGGGGCCAATACTATAGCACTTTTCCCCAATTATCAAAAATACACCATAAGATACTTCCCATTCGAGGTAGGTCTGCACAAAGCGAACGAGATTTTTCAGGCACTGGCACATTCTCACAGAAAAACGAAACAGACTGGATCCTAAACACGTCAGTCAAATAGAACTTTTAAACTCAGCAGCGAAAGCCGGTATTAACTTTTATGGAGCATTGTTTTTTTAGTTCTTATGGTTGAAATATAAAAGCGTCACGGGCCGGGCTTAAAATTACATGGGCCGGGTTGGGTCATTAAAATCACAGCCTGGTTGCAACACTGATATATATATATATAACTGATATATATATATATATATATATAAATATATATATATATAGACAGTCAAGGAGTAAATAATCAATGCATCTGGTATCTCACATTATGCGACCCGATGTAGGGTCGCTTGAGGTGGGGTACACTCAGAGAACAGGCTACGTCGATTAATTGTCTGCATGATATTTTGGATAAAATGCAATACTTCGTATTTATTTGATTGCAATTTTGTACATTTATATATTGAGTAATTTTTGTATTTTGCTTTCTTCTAGTAGGGTCAAGTCGGGTAAGGGAATCCAGAGTCTGTTTGAGCTCGGTTGATCAAAATATATGCAGGGTAGGGTTGCTCGGGTAGATTTTTTTTACATAACAAATAACAAGACTTAGTCCAAATAAAGTCTCTAAATTTATTCGTAATAAAATAATATGAAGTGTTCTTTATACAAGCTACAAATATATTAGAAATGAAAAACAATTTATGCTTGTAAGTCACGATTCTTTTAAACCAGTATTCATTTTTACAATTTATTTAATACCAGTAAGTGAAGGCAAGCTTCAAGTAAGATATGGTTCTCCAGATATTACAATGCAAAGGTAAAAATTAATAAAAAATTGTTTGCTCTTGTAAAAAAATAAAATTTTTCTTACTTTGTATAATATTATCCAAATTCCTATGTTACTGCCTATCAGCGTATACTTGAACATTGAGTTTATAATTAATCCTTTATTTGGAAATATAAAAAAGCTAATGAAATTTGACTAGGACAACAAATGAATACCAGCAATGGTCCTTTTGTTGTTCAATATGCACCTAAGGATTATTATTAATTGTGAGGCTAATATTGGTCCTAATTCTTGCTCAACTTATTAGTTTTTTCAACACAAAATAAGGAAGATCTTGTTACATCCCCTATTCGAAACATAAACATGTTTTGTATCCATCCTATTCGGATTTAAGACAATAAAATAAATATATTTTTTCTTTTAAAAATTATATTTTTATTATTTAGACGCCATTTTGGCTTCCACTTTTGAGCAAAAAGTAGATAGTTCATGCCCACCCTCTAAATTTTACTAAATTTTACTGATATAGTTGGGTATAACTGGGTAAATACTTTTCAAAAATTTGCCGAATCAAACTTACATCTTCACTGACTTGAAAATATCCCTTATTAGCAATTGTGATCGTCGTAGTGTAGTTAGCAAGATTTTGTGACATGAATTCCAATTGTGAAGATTGTGCTAAGTAAGGTCCATGGGTGACAGTTGTTAAAAGTCATATAAAAATACATTTCCAATATGAAAATTTCTATGAGAACCCTTTAACCTATTAACTTGAAAATAAGTTAGTACACATAATTTTTCATTTAAGAGCAATTGGAAAGGGTTTTAGAACAATTACTTTTTTTATGAGATATTTAACATTTTTGTTGAATTCGAAAGATTACTGGGGACAATTATGATCCCATCGCATCCCACTGCATGAAAATTGGGTTTCAAATTCTATTTTTAAGCAAAACATAAACCCTGAAATATGTCCTAATAAGTGACTCTTTTTTAAAAAATTACAAGTATTTTTATTAGCATAGCAAAACACCTTACCCAAAGTATATTAAAAAAAATGGCCAAACCTGTTATGAAGTATTGAATGTGTAGGACAACATTGGAAACTTCCAAATAAATACTTGAATAGGCTTGTTAACCATCAATCTCCTGGACCAATCAAACCAATTTCCTGGTTGAATTTATCTAGAATATCACTTATAGAAATGTGTTTCTCAAAATTAACCATATAAAGATGTTGGTAAGCTAAACAAGACTTAAAAATCACTGGGTTTAACTTAGGATAATTAAATTTTTGTATTTCAAAGTTATTCACTACATACTTAATAATTCTTTTGGACTTGTTAATTCAAACCATACATTTTTTCATTTTCCCCTGTCTTGGTATTATTTAGTGTTTTCAATATAATTGGTTCATTTAGAATTTGATCTCTTTTACTCATTTCTATATAAGAGATCAGAAAAAATTAATTTCAATAATTTGTTTTAGGAAGGAAATATGTCAAATTTTGCAAACTAATCCATTTTATAGGCCCTGTGTCATTTGCAAACAGCCAAAACGGACCATTCTCATGTAAAATATCACACCGAATTATACAATTAGATGTAGCTAGTCCAAATATTAATTTATTATTTTCTAAACTATATGCAAGTTCCTGATTAATTTTAATTATATTTGCACACTTTTGCAAGTTGTGCTTATTCCTTTGGCATATTCCTCTAAAGAAAACATGTGTACCAATTACCTAATATTGACAATGTTGCAAATCAGAAATATAAGTATTTTTAAATTCAGTATCAAATTCCATTCCTTTAATAATATCACTGTTGTCAGTACTACTATTTAATTCAATGTCATTCCAAAATAGATCAGTTGTGTCGAAATATATATTATTTAAGGAAACAAATTTTTCTATTACTAAATTATGTACAGACAATCCACCAAATTTACTAATTTGAACATAAACATCATTTGTTTTTTCACAAACTACTGCAAATCTTATTGTTTTTGGACGCCATGCTTCTTTTGGTAAGGTAAATAAAGTCAAATTGCTACACAAAATCTCAGCAGTTCTGAAAACATATTTACCTCTAAAATATTCAAAAGTATTAATTATAGTATAGTATGCATCACTTTTATAATGATTTTTTGATAAGATACAAATTCTTGAAAGTGATATGTAGCTATGAGCATCTCTAACATAAATGTAACCATTTTCTATTGAAATTTTGTCAAAACCTTTATCACCATAGGTAGGAAAATCTAAAGCTTGCTCATGGCTTTCAGTTTTAAAAAATTGATTTCAAAAGCAGCTCCAGTAGTTTCCAAAGTTTTTATCAAAACAAATAACCATATTTTTTCAGAGAATTGTGATATTGCATAAGCCTTTGTAAAACCACATTCATAATTCTCTGCAAATATTTTTCCACCTTCAATTCTTAAAAATAATTCAATATTTTTTAAATAGAAATTATGCATGACTCAATACTACATAATTGAGTGTTGGATTGCTTTATAATTTGCAAAATTTTTATTGTTTGTCAGTCTTTTTTTACATGATTTTCCATCTGTTGTTTGTTTATAGTTTCTCTTCTTTCTTTGCTTTCACAAACATTTATAATTTTCCCGCTGTGTATATTTAAATCTCTAATGAAAAGATTATACCATGGTATATCTAACATATTATTTTCAATTTGATTTATTTTATATCTTAAAATCTTGATTTCTGTTTCTATGTTATTACTATCACCTAATTGATAAGAATGTGTAACTTCAGGTATTCCACTATTACTGAATCCCATTTATATATGTAAGAGTGAAATTAATTTTACTACAGTTAGCTTTGTTAACCTTTTAGAAAATAGTTTTTAATATATTCTTCATTTTTATATCTCTCACAATTTCTCTTGTAAAGATCATTAGGAATTGAGAAATAATCTTTTCCCTTGTATTTTTCATATATAAACCCAATTCAATAGTATGCACATCATAATGTACTAGAACTTTGTTGATACTGTGAACTGTTGTAACTAATGGTGCTAGTGCATTCTTTCCAATTTATGGAGGAGCTCTCCTAAGTAAAGGGGCTAAAGCACCACCACTTTGTTTCATTGCATTTAGTTGTGTTGTAAAGATTTTAATATCACAAGATTTATTTATTTTCTTAGCATTTTTTAACAGGTTAATTTGTCTTTCTGTTAAAAGAAATGGAAGGGAAGTTCCCTGGCTAGTATTACTAACCATTAAAGTTATAGGACTTGAGTTCTTAATACTTTTTTAATTAAGTTTAAGCTATATTTCATATATTCTGTCATTTTTATATAAAGTAAGAAGAAAATCTTTTTCCCTAAAATGTTAAAGTAGTTTGATTTGATGCTGTATTCACAGATATGTCTTGTACATACATAATCAATGCATAGAATTTAAATGGATCTGCAGGATCACCTTGTAAAGTATATTTAAATCACATTTCTTTGATTTCATTTTGAGATGAATCTTTTTGTTTAGATAAATCAAATACCATTATTCCAAATATCTCCGTTAAATCAGAATGTTTAATAAATGTACCTGCTGAAAAGTCATTAACACCATCATTATATTGTACAAATTCTGTATAAAGTCTTGGAAATTCATTATTTGGATGAATCTCCACTTGTGGATAGACAATTTCATTTCCTATTTCTAACTGACATGAAGAAGTTTGAGTAGAATTGAAGGTGTCAAAGTTAAGTTAATTCCTACTTTGATCATTAATTTTATCTTCATTGTTGGTATAGATGAAAACATATCTAGGTTTTTGTATTGAATTATTCATTCTAAATATTCATAATTGTTGATTTATAGGATTAGATTCCTCTAAGGTGTTTCTTATATATACCTATTTATTATTTAAAAGCTATTCAAATACATCTTTCTTCCACTAGGATTGACTGCTAATTGTGGGACAAAGAGTCGCAATTGAGTGAAAACTAGTTTTCCATTTCCACCTCTGGCAATACCTGCCTTAAATATTACATTGTCATCTTTTGCTAATTCAAAATTTATTCGAAATTATCCAGCAGGTAGCATGCTATGTCTTAGACCTCTGAAAAAATCAACTTTACTGAGATGAAAAATTGCATTTACTTCATTTCCATCTTTAAGAAGTTCTATTTTATCATCATTGTTCTTGTAGAAGAATTCATTATGTGCAGTGTTCAAATATGATTCTGAATACTCAAGAATGTTGTAGGTTAATGTTTGCACTTAACAAATTTAATTCAAAACAAACATTCGCGAAGTTTTACTAACTGCAATAATTAATCAACTCAAAAAGTTCGTAATGTTTGAAATTAAGTTAAAAAATAACTTTAAATATTTATAGCTGCAAGTTTGTGGTAAGCAACTATCACTCATTGTTGAATTAGTGTTTGAAAAATGCGCTGTTTTAAGAGCTAACTAATATTTAAATTCACTGATTTCCAATTATAAAGCATATTTATTACTTAGTTAGATTTGTGCATCATTATCTTTCTAGCAGCATGTCCAGCAGCCCTAGGCGATTTCAGCAGATATAGCTCTTCAGCGTATTTGGGAATGGGAAAATATATGTGAAGTGCCTCAAGCCTCAAGACTTCTATTCTAGCCCCTATTTTGTTTATTATTTATAACTCTTTTATAGGCAAATATTTAGCTTCTCTTTAAATTAATCATCATATGTATGCTGATGATACACAATTTTTTGTCAAACGCCAAGAAAAAATCAGGGAGCTCTTGTAAACCTAGTATTGCCCATGAGCAACAAGAAGAAAATGTTTACTATTATGGGTTACAGAACTTTTTAGAGGGACAAATTTCGCTTATGACTACAGAGAAAAAGATCATTTTAAAACAGTTGAACTGAGAACAAAAGCCGGTGTTATCCCCTGTTATGTAGACACTTTATTGACTTATAATCTTATGAGACAAAATTATTTTAATTAGAATTTGTCAAGGAAAGTCACCTTAGGCAAATTGCAAAGCGATGAATCTATAGCAATTGCAAACAGTTCTGTAGTTAAGCCAACTGGACGTTGGAAGACAACCACTCGAGTAGATCAATCAGTGGACAAACAAATAATATTTCGAGTTGTTGATCAATTGCCAGTTAACGCCATTGTTGGCATAGAATTTCTCTCAAGATTTGAAGCAATACATCTTAATTTTTCAGGCAAAGGAAGACCCATTACTTTATTGGCGACAATGACAACAAAGGATGGGGATCCGCTACTTAATTAGTAAAAGATTTTAGAGATCTTTTTGATCTACCGATGAAAAGAGCAAAGCTGAGAAATTTTGAGCCTATGCCAATTATAAAGTTAAAGCAAAATCAAGAACCTGGTACTTAACAAGTGTGACACATCTACAAGCTAAAACATCAAGAGTTCAATACAAGTAAAATTAAAGAATGGCGTGAAAATGGACTGATAAGGCCATTGTGTTCTTCATTCAGACACAATATTCAAGTTGTTGAATCGAGCAATAAACTCAGATTAGTAATAGATTATCGATCTCTAAATAGCTGTACAGAATTTGATTCGTTTCCAATTCCAAACTTAGATGATCAATTGAGAAAGTTGTTCAGTTTTTGCGAAGATTGACTTTGCAGAATTCTATAGCCAAATCCCCTTGAATAGTGAAGATGTTCCAAAAGCTTTTTTTGCAAACAGTAAACTATGGGAGCCTTTAAGAGTCGTTGAAGGTCTCAAAAAATGCAATATCTCAATCGGCGAGAATCGGTTATGAATTGTTTGGAACTGAAGTTGATGACGTTGTGATTGGAGCTAAGAATTCGAAAGAACTTGATGCAATATTAAGAAGAATTTTAACCAAAATCACAGACAGAGGACTTACGTTGCGACAAGATAAGTGTGCTTTCTTTGAAAGGAAAGTTTCATTCTTGGGACATGCCATTGAAAACGGTGGTGTATCTCCAGATCCGAAATGAATTGAACCAATAATCCATATTTTGCGGATTTTTGGGGGCACATACTGCCTAAATACGCAATAAGTGATTCGTTGATTGCGACGGATTCATATGAGACGAAATGCTTAGGGAGCTGTTTTGTAAAAAGCTCAAAAATCATAATTGGTAACTTATCTTCAAGCGGGTCATGTGTCTTTGTTGTTGAATCAAAGAACACAGGTGATTAGTTTGAAGTGATAAAGCTTCATGGTATCATAAAACACACTATGCCAATGTACTTTGTCCCATAAACTTTTGATTGCTTCATGATTAGATCAGGAATACTCCTAGTAAGATCAATAAAAATGGAATGGAAGTTTCATCATTGTCACCAGCGTCTTCAGGAAAATTAGTTATATCATTTTCCTCACCAATGGTATTGTTAGGCAAATTAAAATTGGTAGGATCACTGTAAACATGATATATTTCAGAGCCATCACTCTTATCAATAATAGAATACTCACAGTTGTTATTCGAAGTATTTCCCCAGCTCTGGTAATAAAGAATGCACCGCCTCGGCAGCAGTGTAGTGTCTCAGCCGTGATAACATATGATGGAAAATCTCTGGCAAAAGCAGTGGAATATTTTAGAGCAGCACACAGTCACTAGTCAATATTAATTTTCTTCACTTTGAGATGTAATTCGACTATTTACAGACCAATTGAAGCAATCCCTCAACGTCACTTTGTCATCACACTTTGCTGTGCTTTCATGCGATAGCTGGGTGGATGAATAATGTGATCTCCTGATTGGCGAATTTACAGATCAGAAGACATACAGTACAGAGATGCCTATTGACTACAAATCAGAACAAAATGATCTTGCTAACACCATTGAAAAGAATCAAATTTCACCAAGAGCTAAAAATGCATGGAAATTAATTTTTCAAAATACGACTAAATTTCCAAGTAAATCAAAATTTTTTTGAGGAGGGAACTTTAATGTAAAAAAATACTTTTACAATCTCAAAAATGGCAATCTCTTACTTAAATCCTTCTTAACTAAAAAGTGTTTTTCCCCACTTTTGCCTCATGGGTACCCACTTTAGAAAAATCTTGCTCCACTTCCGCCCCGACCTGCCCCGCCCCACTTCCATCTCTTATAGAGTACAGTGCAAAAATTTTGTTTCACTTACAAAATCTCAGATGTGCGCGAATTTCAATTTGAAAAGAACTTAGACTAAGCACACAGCTACAATCAGACTTGGCATAATTGATGTCCAAAATATAGGTTTCATAATATGCCTAAACTTATTTATACCTCTAATCAGTATTGTATTTGATGCTTCAGTTTGATACTAAAAACATAGTCTTGATATGGTAATGAAAATTTTAAAAATTAAAAACTTGACTGGGGTCAGCATATGTCCCCTATATTACCTATTTTTGCTATTTCAAATCGAGGATTGGCGTAGATCGAAGCAATGTTCGAGTGAATCGAGTTTATTATGACCCAAACGTATTCTGAGAATTGTCACAAAGAATCAACCATATTCAATGATGTTTATTTGATAAATTTGATTCTTAAAAAACACGTGGGTTCATATCCTGACCCGAATTACCTTAAGAAGTTTAAATAATAGAACGAGTTATGTAAAAAAATACTGAGAGCACAATATTTTTAAAAAAGTATCGAACAGAAACGAACCGCATTGAAAGATATTAAAATTTAAACTAGCCGAGCGAAGCCAGCCGAGATTAGAAATTTGGGCTCTTTGACAAGTCTGCTTAAAGCAGAATTTTTATTCATAACTATTTAATCGTTTTGGAGTTAATATTTCTCTAAATATAATAGATTAATTATATAGTTCCAAATATCTGCATACGCTTAATATATTTATTTGCATAGAGAATATTTGAAGAAATGTGCAGAACACAAATGCGTCAAAACTATTTGTAAAAATGCAATATGACGTCATAGATACCGTTAAATATACTGTAAACCTTTGTGTAAAAAGAAGACTTTAACGTTGACTTCACCATTAGCATATATTTTCAAATTTTTTCAAAGTGCAAGCTTACAATTCGGCTTACGGTCATGTAAACGCCGTTTGTTAATGGTGCTATTTACACTTACATTTTCACTTATTAACGTATTGAGTTTGGACCACTTCTCTATATGATTTTATCTAGGGGCTGTACCGGTATCGGATAAAATCGATAATTACACATACGTATCCGGTATCCAGTAAAATTTAATTTGTTTACCGGATTTTCCGAATAGCATATTCTGAGATAAAACTTTACTTTAAAATGGATTTTAAATGATATACAAGTTGTCATGCAATAAAAGAAGTTGTTCTAACTTTTAAGGCCGTTTGTTTCGTTGAATTGACAATAAATTTCCATATATGCTGAATATGTCAAAGTTTTTATTTATCTTTATCCGCAAGAGCTCGAATTGAGAAATGGGGTTGTTCTTCATTTATAATTGTACAATATAATATCCGGTATCTGGTAAAATATCCGGGATCCGGCAGTAAAATTATCCGGATCCCATCCCTAATTTTATCGATAATTTCCAGGTTTCAAATAGATCTATTTAATAATATAATGCTGAGCTACGGTTCTTGACATTTCATATAATTTGTTTGATAAGACAATTGCGTTAATGTTGCGCAATAGCTAACAATGTGCAATATTACTTATTCAATCGCTAACAGTGAGTTGTTTAACGTTTTTGAGTTGCTTTACGCAGTTTTAGTTAGTCCAACATATATTTTAAATAATAGCCGTTGGTCAAGATATGCCGACCAAAACCATACCCATAATTCAACTAATGAATTGTGACTCAATCCGAGATCTATTGAGTTCTCAATGAGCTAGACCCAACCCAAAATTGTGTTCAAATGTGGCCCAAATTAAACACAACTTACTACAATTTAAGTAGAAATACATGTTTTTATTCATGACAAATATATATATATATATATATATATATATATATAAATGGTACAGTTACCATTAACATTACCAGTTAACCTTATTCAGTGTGTTGTTGTTGTTACGTTTTAGATGATTGAAAAATTGGCAAAGTAGCAAACATTTGTAAAACTACACATGCACAGATTGTTATTTACACAACGAATTGTTGTCAGTTCAAGAGATAGCTGAACGGCTAGGTTTTAGCAATTCTGTCGTTGCAGCCTGCACCACTCGCTTCAAGGGAAAAGGAGAATACAAGTATTGAACACGCCCAGATCAGCCTTCTATGCTGACGCCACGCGTTAGGCAAGTCATGTTGGCGAAAATCAGCTGCCCATCTGTCGGCCCCTGCTAGTGCAATTCAGTAAACACTGAATCTAGCCTCTGTTTCTATCAGTGTTCATAGCATCAAGAAATGTCTTGTCAATGGCTGAGGTATTAGAAGTCGTACCACAACTCGAACGTCCCATTTAACTGACAACATGAAATGCAAAAGACTTCTTTTTGCGAGAGAGTATAAAGCGTGGACAACCGACGACTGGGCAAAAGTCCTATTCACGGACGGGGGCACAATTGTCCAGTTTGGTACCAGACAAACTCGAGTAAGGATACCAGCACTGCAGCATTATAATGTAACATTTTGCGTCTCAACAATTAAACATTCGCGAAGTTTTATGGTTTTGGTTGGAAAGTGGGATAACGTAACTGGACCAATTTCATTTCTCCTGCATGGCAAGACCATAAACTCGGAAAAGTATGTTAAGATTTTAGATTCAAAGCTAGTCTCCTTCAATGCTTGATGTCAAAAAATTAGAGCGCCTACAATCCCGTTGTCCGCGATGGATTTACAATTGCAATGGATATAAAATTCGTCTTCAAAAAATCAAATTACTGCCCTTAACTCTTTATTTACAATTTCTGGATTTGACATTTCTTAACAAACTTCTGCGAGAAAATTACTCTTTTGCCTTACAATTTATAAAATTTTATCACTCTTCAAGACCTGGTTTACGTTCATCAGATAAACAATTATGTTCTCTTGGGAATTTACTTGCTTACTGGCATTATTCTATTTGATTCTAGACATATTGTAAAGAAGCAGTATACAAAATATTTTGGACATACTTTTTGATGGCATATGACGAACTTAACACTTGTGGTCACTTCCTGGTCTGCTTCTGCAATACATGTCATGTTAACGATAAATACGGTTACTACTGCTACTAGAGAAACTTTTTTTATTTTTGTAGTGGATTAAATGTGCCTAAGTCTATTACTATGATGATAATGGTGATGATGATGATGGTGATGATGATGATGATGATAATGATGATTATTATTACTATTATTATTATTATTATTCTTGAATCTCACAGCTTCATGCTGGTATCCCTCTCAGTTCGGGGAACTCACCAGTTCCCAGGAGTCTGAGAGCTTTCCTCAGGACTCTAGCTGTTCCTAACAATGCTGGCTTCTGTGCTACTGCTCCTCCCCACTTTGGTACTCCCTACTTCTGTTTTTTCTTATTGCTTGCTCCTGTGCTGCCATTATCAATGCTTCTGTTTCTCTTTTAAGTACTGCTTTCTTTAACCAATTGTTGCTCTCTTCTCTGTCACACTTTTCTGCGTTCCTCCAGTATTCTCCATGCATTGCCTTCTGCCTATACCTCGTTTATCTCTCTGATTCCATCCTACTCTGGTATACCTTCTTTCCTCCACATTTAGTAGTCCTTTCCCTCTCTAATACATTGCCATGTACAGCCTATCTACATCTCCATTTAAGTTGAATGCTCTCTCTGCTGTTAGTATCTTCCTTGTCTTCCTGTCTAGCTCCCTAAGTTAATTCTTGTTCCACCTAACTATACCTGCCGAATATCTCAATACTGGTATCGCCCATGTATTAATTGCCTTTATACTATTCTGCACATTTAATGCTGACTTCTTTAGTACTTTCCTTACTCTTCTCTTGTATTCTTTTCTTAGCCTCATCTTCATTTCCTCGTGATCTGTTCTGTCCTTCTCTATTACTCCTAAGTACTTNATTCAGTAAACACTGAATCTAGCCTCTGTTTCTATCAGTGTTCATAGCATCAAGAAATGTCTTGTCAATGGCTGAGGTATTAGAAGTCGTACCACAACTCGAACGTCCCATTTAACTGACAACATGAAATGCAAAAGACTTCTTTTTGCGAGAGAGTATAAAGCGTGGACAACCGACGACTGGGCAAAAGTCCTATTCACGGACGGGGGCACAATTGTCCAGTTTGGTACCAGACAAACTCGAGTAAGGATACCAGCACTGCAGCATTATAATGTAACATTTTGCGTCTCAACAATTAAACATTCGCGAAGTTTTATGGTTTTGGTTGGAAAGTGGGATAACGTAACTGGACCAATTTCATTTCTCCTGCATGGCAAGACCATAAACTCGGAAAAGTATGTTAAGATTTTAGATTCAAAGCTACAACTACATATGACAGTTCACTGTTGTGATATCCTCCTTCAAGATAGCGCACCATGCCACGCATCTAAGCATTTCAAAGACTGGTTGGAATCGCATGCCATTGGCCTTGAAATTCTTTCGATGCAAACCCCATTGAGCAATTGTGGGTAAGACTGAAGAACGACGTAGCGCGACAACGGTCAGGAAATTTGTTAGAGTTGAGAAGTGCCATACTAACAGCGCGGGTCCAAATTCCAGCCGAATACTGCCGTAAATTTGTATGCTCAATGCCACGAAGAATGTCTGCCATTACTAGGCTGCAAAAAGAGGAGCGACAAGTTTTTAAAGTAAATTTTCTCATAAATTTGGTTCTAGTGTCACTTTATAACTTTGTATTAATTCGATAATACATCTGGTACCTGATTGTTGATATATTATGAATAATACTTGAAAAAACGGTACAGATGTTAAACTTGATCTTGAAAAATCTGTTATTATGGGCACTTGCAAATGTCATCAGTTACCATTTAGAAACTCTGACTCTGTTCCAACTCAGCGGCATATTGGAGATTTTACACTCTTTCTGCAGTTTGTGCTGAAAAGCATTTATATGTATTTATATATATTATATGTATTTTCACAACTTGTACCCGAAGTATTTAAAAGTGCAAGTGTCTTCCAATAAATGTATATTATTAGATTTGTCATCTGCTAATGAAATTTAAGTTTCTGTCTAATAGCGATCATTAAAAGATGGAATTATCTAATGGCTGCACTCTTCATCCACTAAGACAGTAAAAGATTTTGGAATCTATATAAATACTAACTGAAAATGGAGTTATCATCTTTCACAAAAAATCAGCTCAGCTAACTACGCATTTCTTCAATTAAAGCGCAACATACCTCTTAACACCAACTGGACATCTAAACTTCAGCTCTACAGATTCTTATTATTATGTAAACTAACATACGCTTCTCAAACTTGGTCTCCTTCAATGCTTGATGTCAAAAAATTAGAGCGCCTACAATCCCGTTGTCCGCGATGGATTTACAATTGCAATGGATATAAAATTCGTCTTCAAAAAATCAAATTACTGCCTTTAACTCTTTATTTACAATTTCTGGATTTGACATTTCTTAACAAACTTCTGCGAGAAAATTACTCTTTTGCCTTACAATTTATAAAATTTTATCACTCTTCAAGACCTGGTTTACGTTCATCAGATAAACAATTATGTTCTCTTGGGAATTTACTTGCTTACTGGCATTATTCTATTTGATTCTAGACATATTGTAAAGAAGCAGTATACAAAATATTTTGGACATACTTTTTGACGGCATATGACGAACTTAACACTTGTAGTCACTTCCTGGTCTGCTTCTGCAATACATGTCATGTTAACGATAAATACGGTTACTACTGCTACTAGAGAAACTTTTTTTATTTTTGTAGTGGATTAAATGTGCCTAAGTCTATTACTATGATGATAATGGTGATGATGATGATAGTGATGATGATGATGATGATAATGATGATTATTATTACTATTATTATTATTATTATTATTCTTGAATCTCACAGCTTCATGCTGGTATCCCTCTCAGTTCGGGGAACTCACCAGTTCCCAGGAGTCTGAGAGCTTTCCTCAGGACTCTAGCTGTTCCTAACAATGCTGGCTTCTGTGCTACTGCTCCTCCCCACTTTGGTACTCCCTACTTCTCCAAGTATCTCTTATGCTTCTTACTCACTGCTCCTAGTGCTCCTACAACTACCGGAACTACTTCAACCTTCTTTAACTTCCACAGCCTTTCTATTTCCTCTGCCAACTCCATGTACTTGTCAATCTTCTCTTTCTCCTTGCTTTCTACATCCCTGTCTTTTGGTACTGCTAAGTCTAGAAATTTTCCCAATCTTTTCTCTTTGTCCATTACTACTATGTCTGGCCTACGAGCTTCTATCACTTTGCTTGTCTGTATGTTGAAGTCCCACAGTATCTTAACCTTCTAACCCATGCTGCCTGCTCAAGCTCCTGTGTAACATTCGTCCTACCTTGTCATGCCTGAACTTATACTCATTCTGCACCAACTTCTCACATCCTGCTATCAGATGATCTACTATGTCCGCCTCTTTCTTACATAGCCTACACTTATCACTTACTTCCACTCTTCTGTCTATATGCTTCTTCACCCAGTTTTTTCTTATTGCTTGCTCCTGTGCTGCCATTATCAATGCTTCTGTTTCTCTTTTAAGTACTGCTTTCTTTAACCAATTGTTGCTCTCTTCTCTGTCACACTTTTCTGTGTTCCTCCAGTATTCTCCATGCATTGCCTTCTGCCTATACCTCGTTTATCTCTCTGATTCCATCCTACTCTGGTATACCTTCTTTCCTCCACATTTAGTAGTCCTTTCCCTCTCTAATACATTGCCATGTACAGCCTATCTACATCTCCATTTAAGTTGAATGCTCTCTCTGCTGTTAGTATCTTCCTTGTCTTCCTGTCTAGCTCCCTAAGTTAATTCTTGTTCCACCTAACTATACCTGCCNTACTCTTCTCTTGTATTCTTTTCTTAGCCTCATCTTCATTTCCTCGTGATCTGTTCTGTCCTTCTCTATTACTCCTAAGTACTTGTACCCCTGCTTGACTTCCTCAATCTTATCACCACTGCTTGTCCTCAAACCATCTCGATGTATGCACTTGCCTCTGGTCATTATCACTGTCGCACACTTTCCTAATCCAAATTCCAACCCAGAATCCCTGTTGCCTTCTCCAATGTCTCCACTTGCTTCTGCAACATCTTCCTTGAACTAGCATACATCTTCAGGTCATCCATGTACCACAGGTGACTCATTACTCTACCATTCTTCTCCAACTTATACCCCATATGTTTCTCCTTTAACTTTTCTGTAATGGAGATTAAGCTAACTACAAACAGTAGTGGTGCTAAGCTGTCTCCTTGGAATATGCCTCGCCTAAACCTCAACCTGTCTCCGTCTATCTCAGTCTGCCACTTTCCCATCTTCCTCTCTAGAAACTCAACCCATTTCTGTGAAACTCCATTGGCCTCTAACGTCCTCAATACCCACCTATGTGATATGCTGTCATATGCGTTCCTGTAGTCTATCCATGTCATTGCTAAGTTTGTCTTCCTTCTTCCACAATTCTCCACCACTGCGTGGTCTATCAATAAGTGGTCTTTGCATTCTCTTGTTTTTGTCCTACATCCCTTCTGCTTCTCTGGTATCAACCTGTTCTGCTCTAAGTAACATGCCAGCCTACTTGAGATCACAGAAATTAGCAATTTCCAAGTTGTTGGCAAACATGTTATTGGCCTGAAGTTGCTTGCTTCACTACCTTTCTTTGGGTCCTTCTGTATCAAAAATGTCCTCCCCACTACCATCCACTCTGGACACCCACTCACCACGCACTCCTC
>CABFPE010000526.1:552051-583248 GCA_900660155.1 Hofstenia miamia | reverse complement strand
GGCCAGTGCTGTCCATAACGCAAGCTGAGGAGGGCGTGTAGCATCATCCCAAAAGAATAGCTGCAACAAATGAAGGATTAACGTCGAACGATTATAGTGATTAAATATAATCAAAAATATGATTGTAAAATTTAGTTAATGATTCTATTCATTTTGTAAGATGCAACTAAGCTACAATATTGTGCAAATTAAG
This sequence comes from Hofstenia miamia, assembly GCA_900660155.1. NCBI lineage: Eukaryota > Metazoa > Xenacoelomorpha > Acoela > Hofsteniidae > Hofstenia > Hofstenia miamia. Next base: position 583,055 of record CABFPE010000526.1, on the reverse strand, counting down.
AGAAACTTGTTAGCTGATCAAGTAACATTTGACAAATTGCTATGAGCGAAATAACGCTTACGTATGAACAGCCATATTGGCAGAAGAATTATTTGAAATTCAAAATCAGCAGGTACTTTAGAAATTTTAAATAAATAGCTTTGAACTTAACTAGAAATTTGATGAACAATAAATTCTTCGGAGTTTATTTTATTTTTCATTCTTCACTTATCTGGTTTGATTATTTAATAAAATGTGCAGCTAGGCGAGTTGTGTCAAGTAGTGGCTGGATCCCATCACAGGATCAATTTGGAGGGTCCTTGTGCCAGTCATGAAACTGCACTTATGTTATGGTTAGGAGTTTTTTGATTCTCGCCTAGTCTGACTATCAATCTACACATGTACGAAATAATTAATGCTTGAAACGACTGGATAGTCGAACCCTAGGAATATACATATTCTTAATAGTAGGAGACTCGACTATAATCAACTGAATAAGTGACCTTACATGTATCTTTACTAAATGTAAGTTTAGGAAACTGCAATCTTATTAATTAAATTACTAAGCCAAAAAATTTACAGTCATGGCTACCTTAATATTATTTAAATGCAGTTAGTGTCAATGCCCGGTTGCTTTACTTGAACAAATCAACAAACACTGTACAAAGTTGAGTTTAAGTCAGTTACAACTTAACATGAGTGCATGCACTGAACTCAAGTAAGGTACACATAATTATTTCCAATTGAGTTGAGATGGTGCAGTGGATTCAATCGTCATTCATAAAAGAGGGGAACTGTGCTGTGGAGATCAGCTTCAGGCAGTAGCCCACAGAAGAACTGGAGAGGAAACATCACATGGCTCCATCACCTAAACAGTGTAATTAAATTCGATTGACTTAACTAGTTAACTAAAAAGGAAAAGCTTGAAGGTTCAATAACTAAGTAACTCCTCACCCACAATTTACTGAGTGATAGTTATCAACAATAATACACAGTGCAAATAGGCCAGGTGGAGGATGTTACAATGTTATCCAATTAAATCCAGTAAACAAGTTAAATTTTATTGGATAATGGATGTCCAGATTGGATTGGTGATTTTACAGATATTATATTCTGACACATTCCTACTTATTTAATCCTTTTTTGCATATAACAACATAACTTGCCTTCATTAAACTTTGATAGACTAGAGGCATTTTGAAAAATGCTTGCTTTGTAAAAATCTCATATCTAACAAGCCTATATAATTATATAAAATTTTCATGTGAATGTACATGAGTTTTTTAACATGATCCACATACCAGTATATTGTGCTAATAAATTCCAATCAATATCAGTAGAGGAGAAAACTACTCAGCCACTGAAATGTGTGAAAGTTGGGATAATTGACTAGAGTAAGTTGTAGCTGTAGTAGTAAAAGTTGTAACTGTATCTGTATAAATATGAAAGTTTTGAAAAGGCAGCTGCATGAAATCCACCAGTGCTGAAAATCCAATGTTTGTTGTGAGAATGAAAAAAGATTATTATCATCTAAATTTGGAAATTCATCTTAAGATGCATGGGAAAGCATGATATAGCTCTAGTTTGAAAATCACATAATAACTGGATGATGTCTAAAGTTTGTAAATGAGAGATTTTATGAGCATAATTGTAAAAGGATGTAGTGGTGGAATCTGGGATATTTAAAGTTATGTTCATTAATTTTATGGGTTGTACTATGAAAGTTTGAGGAGGCTGTTGCATAGGCTTATACATAGGCAGTAAGTGTACAGAAACAGGAATGGAATGCAGTATAGGATCTGAACTGTGATTGAGGGGTAACATCCACAGACAAAAAAGTAGATTAATAGGAGAAAACTGAGGTAGTGACAAGGTGGTTCAAAAAGACTAAAAGGATTGTTATCTGAAAGCATTTTCAAAGTCTGTGAGATGTGTTAGAGTAGAATTAACAGGTGGCTCCTTTTCTACCACAATTGTTTTAACATATGGAATTGTACTGAGTGGGTTGCTTCTGCTAGACATATGAGGAATGAAATCAGTAGTAGTTGTTTCCACATGACTCTAAGGTGGGGAGATGAGGTATTCTGAGTGATTTGAACTGAGCATTTGACATGTGTTTGATGGTGGAAATCCACCTGAAATATAGTGTGGCAAGCAAGATTCTTATTTTTTAAGTGAGGACAGATTGTGAGGAATCTGAGACATTAGTGTAATCTGTGTGGAATTTTCTGAGTACATCAAATTCATATCTATCTCTAGAGGGAGTTGATTAATGGAGAATTGATTAATGTAGAAATCTGGTCAGCAATAAGAGCAAGCTGATGAGGTGGGAACAGGTCTGATGATAGAAGTGGAGGTGACTGAGATCTGGAAGGTTGAGAATTGATTGCAGGAATTGGAGGGTGAGGTTTAGCTGGTAGTTGGTTAGTATCTATATGTGCAAGTAATTTGGTAAGGAGATTGAGAATATCAGCAATCCTTTTGCATTATGTTTGACACATCAAAGCAAGATATAAGTATGATAAAGTAGCAATAATCATTGAGGTCAGAGTGAAAACTGCAATGTAGCTGTGGTAAAAAATTGTTGTTTTTCTCCTTGACATCTTGACAACAAAATTCAAACTGATAACATTTACAAAAACTAACAATTTAAATAAATGTTAGCTTTATTTAAATGTCCAATGAGTTTTAGCTGTTTGACATGCATGTGTCTGCAAATTCAAATTATAAATTTTTAAACAAAGTTTAGAAACCCAAAATTAGTATTGACTTAGCAATGTTGAAACAGAGTCTTCAAGTAAAGTTGTCACACTAATGTTTAAGTTTGAGTATTTTGTTCAATTAAATCCTAGGTCAGTTATGTTTTTCAAAATGTGGCAGCAATTCCTATTTATTCAAGCTAAAGAAATTAAATTTGTGATTGAAGAAAAAGATAAAATATAAAGTTGCTGATTTTTTGTAATGTTTTAAAGTGAATTTTTCATCAAGTTTAAGTTTGAGTATTCATGATTTATCTTCCAAATTCTTCCAAATATGTTTTGCAAAACTCATTCAAAGCTAAATTTTTGACAAACCAAGTACTGGATTACCCTGATAGAAATATAAAAAATGCAAAACTAAGTATTTGAACATTATGATTTTTCTACATAATTACCAACACCAATTTTTGGTCTTTTCAATGAATCAATAAACATGCTTTTATTTGAATTGAGAGATAATGTATTCTCTGAAGTAGATAGAGATTTGTGAGCAATGTGCAGGGCTCATCATAGTAAATGAAATTATTGGTATTGTGGGGGAAATATAATCTGCAAATAGTGGAGTAATTATTGAATCAAGGGATTATCATTGTTTTGAAAATTTTGCAATTAATGTGTTACACATGCATTATTTCTAGGGGGTGGGACTTTGCAATTGCTCTGCAGATTTCCTGAAATGCAGTCCTATGATGTGATACAGTTTTTAATATATATATATTATATTGTAGAATCAGGGGCTGGGAACTCTACTAACACTAAGGAACTCATTGTCACAGCAGAAGGTTGCAGAAATGACCATATTATAAGAGCCTTATTCTAGCAAAAATTAACATATAGAAAAACATTGGTAATTCATCCATGTAACTAAAAATTGTTTAGAAAACATCCAGGATGACCAATTTATATGGCTTCTAGCCAAAATGCTATCCAGGGAAGGAGAAGTTTGTAACTTGCTTGATCAGTGCTACCTTATTTGTCTCATAATTTATTATCTAACTCAACACAAAATAAACAGCTCAATTGTTTTCTTATCTCTCAGCTTACTAATAGAATGTAATTACCATGCATTTACATTAACCAACAGTGTATTATCATCACAGTGTAACAATTTATCAGTGCATGTTCATAATACAGTCAAAGGAAAAGCTTATTATATCTGTACATAGCCATACATGTAACCTATTGCAGTCCACAATTTGGGCTGCTTGCTGGCTGAAAGTGACTCATTCAATCAGTACTTGAAGAGTTTCTCCCAAATTATCACTGGAAACTTACTCAAAAATTATTATAAACATAATGTTTTTAAGAAATAAAGTAAGAAAGAAAGTAAATGAAGGTGAGGTGAGATAAACTCTATTGAACATTCACTACATCATTGCTCATATTTATACACTGTTTTAAAAATAATTACTTGCCTTTTTTACAACTAGAAATCATGTGATCATATTTCCCTCAAAGATTGAATTGAGCAAGAAATACACATAACCCCAGATCAAGGGTACATTATCTTAACATCACAAACTAAGCTTGAAATGAAATACCTTACATCTCATTGACATCATTATAAAGAATTACAAATCATAGAACAATTAAAAATAGGCATAAGTCCCTTAGTGACTACAATATTATGCAATATACTATTAATCTGCCCAAAATGTATTTTATAATATTTTTAGCATTTCTATAAATTGAAGACAATTGAAATTCACAGCTAATTGATAAAATTAATAAGTAAGCAATGTAATGTAGAGTCATTCAGGGCCCCTATCTTGATTATTTTTTATTACTTTGATTATCCAGCACTCTAATTTAGTGATATGTCATGATGACATATTGATTTAATGCTATCAATTTTTCAATATTAATTCCTTTTATTTTGAAGTGCTGTATTTCAATCAATTTATTATTTGTCCCCTTGATTCAATCTGAAGTGTTATTGTGGCATAATCCATCAGAAGCCATGTTTGGTCAAAATGAGAGAAAGAATGTAATAATGATTAAATTGTACAACACATGGATATGATAGATTACTTAATTTGTAAAATGTTTGAAGTAGTTTGATATTTAAATTAACTCAGTAGTATTTGGCAAACATCAAGATGACTAAACAGTGTACACTAATTAATTCTGATGTTGCATAATTAAAGCAGAACTTAAAACATGAGGGAAAATTGTAAACAAGCTTCAATCAACAGGTACTAGCCAAGTATTTGATTATATACTGAAATGTGCTATAAATATACAATGATTGTTAGAATCATTGATGAACAAATTTTATTGGATTCATTTCTTCACTTTCTGTCAGGTTATTTAATATTTAATTCAAAAGCTAAATTTTCAAGCACTAGAGTAATCATATGGTGGTCCCTAAATACAATTATAGGCATTCTGGAGGAGCCTCATGATCAGCCTTTCAATAGTGTGGTGAGGGCAGTAGCTGTAGATTTCTCACTGTGCTTATAGGTTACAAATAGGGATAGGGATTTTTACCTGTTATTGCTTTCCCATCTCTCAATGCTTGCAGATTATTATGATTACTTTTAGATTGTTCTACATGTTTACTGTACAATTCTTATGTATGATGTATTTACTATCTAGTAATTTAGTGGACTGTTAACTGCTTTATGAATTACCTTTCTTGCCAACTGTATTGATTGTTTCATGTACAAAGGGCTAACATGTATTACTATAGATGTAGGGATATTATATGTAATAAACAATAACAAGCTAAAGCACCATGGTTGCATTATTTCCTTTTATTTATATAATCATAATAACAAGGACAATCAATGCACTAAATTGTTAAGTTATCACACACACACACTATCACTGAGTTAAACATCCACCACTGATTCACCAACTGGTTTCTATTGTGAAGTTCAAGTAAAAGCTGAAGCTGTTACCAATGAAGATGTCTCTGGATGCACATAGAACAGCACTGGGTTTCAACCCTGTATTCCATCCACTGCTCTTGATCTAAACAAGCCATGATTAGTTAAGCATTTAGGATTGCTAATGCATATTAATTAAGTTAATTAACTATACAACAAGTTAGGTTGAGAGAATTAGGAATCTGTCATATCCTAAACATCACACATACCCTGATATACCCTGAGAATGGAATAGCAACTCATAAATAACTGTGGAATTAGCATTGACAAGATTCTACATGGCAACCATGACAGGCGCCCAACATGTGCAGAAGAGTAAATCAATGGAAATTTAAAGAAAATCCTAAATGTCAAAAAACAAGGAAAACCTAGAATTAGTGTGCAAAGATGGTTAGTTCAGAAGAAAGAAAATCTAATCAAATCCAGACTTATTGAATTATGAAGAAAACTTTATCAGAAATACAGTTAAAAACTAGATAAAGAAGGTGAAAGACAAGCAAATGTAACAATCAAAACAATCACAAAAAAATTGTTAGAAAGGAACCAGCAAATGTTTGCTCAAAGCTATTGATGACAATGGAAAATGCAAGAAAAAAACTGAAGACAAAAGCAAAAACATAGAAAATGCTCCACAATCAAAAGAATCCAGAAGATGTTACAATGTCCCCTGAAAGTGAAAGGTCCCCAACAGAACTAGTGCTACAGTCAGCACAACAGACTACAGAATTTACTGTAGTTGAGCTCACCAATATAAATGAGAACAACAATAGTGAACAAAGAGAATGACAATACAAATAGAAAAATTAACAAAACAAATGTTTGAGGTGGAAGTAGCAAATGCTGAAAAAGAGAAATGCATTGAGGAAATCATACAAGATACAAGTGCAAGATTAACAAAACAATGAATTTGTTCCAAAAACAAACTGAAAAGTTAATGGAGGCGAATAAGGAAACTAAAGCACAAAGTGAAAAGTTACAACAACTTATGAGTCAGATGCATGAGGAAAATGTAAATCTTACAGAAGAAAACATCTTAAAGCAAATAGAGATTGATCATTTGAAAGATGAAATTAGATTAATTGTATTAATGAGTGAAGAAAATGAAAATAAGGAAAAAGAGAATACCAAAGTAATAGAAAAATATTAGCTGAGAAGCCAGAGAAGCTAAATAAAGCAATACCAACAGCAGAGATGCCAATAGAAGTTTATAAACAGTGTGAAACTGAAGAAGAGTTCATGGAAAAATTAGTGAATAACATAACAGAACAGGTGAAAGAAAATTGCAAAAACCAGGAGAATCAAAGCCCATGTTTGAGGATATTATGTTTTCAGAGAAAGAAGACATAGACACACCAGCATGTAAAGCAATCCTCCTGAAATTCATGGGAAGGTTTGATAGTTATTCACCCACATTCAATGAATGGGTCCAAATGCTCAAAATGAGCATGAAAGAAAGAAAGATTACATAGAGACAAGCTGCAGCAAGATTCCCTATGTACACAGCATATCAGCATTATTTGGTGATGGACATAGAAACAAAACAAATTATAAGAAATTGGTGGGAGAGTACCAACAATATTATGACAACAAAAGCTTTAATAGCCAACATCAAATGTTACTAAATGGTACAAAAATGAACAAGAGAGAAGATCTATGTAATTACATGTCTCAGGTAGAAAGGCTGTTAAAACTAAGTTCAAGAGAACAAACATATTCAAAGTATGACTTGTTTTCACACATTTGCAAAGGACTGCCAGATCCAATTCAACAACAATTTGAGATAAAGTGTGACACTGGTGATTCTCTAGACAGAATGATAAGAAAAGGGTTAGCCATACAAGAGACAATGGAAAACAATGCTCAGATAAATGAAAAATCAGCACTAGTAAAAACAGGATCATTATTGATGACAAATAGTAATGGAAAAACAACAGGAAAAGAAGATATGAAAAAACCTAGATATGAGATTATAAAAATTAAATTGAAAGAATGCACAATATAAAGAATAAATAGGAAAGATTTAAAATGCCAAATGTATGGTAAGAAAGGCCACATGAAGAAATATTGCAAGAGACAAGTGAATTTGATCAAGAAGGAGGAAGTCTATTTTGAAGAAGAAGACTTGCTAGATGATGAAGATTAAGAACAAAATGAAGAAACACATAGTGAGACTTTAAACTAAAAGGAGCACTGTCTCCAATAAACCATGCACCCATTCTAATCATAACTGACCTGATCAAAACAAATACAATCACAGTTGTAATTAATGGGATAATGGTGAAAGCAACTATAGACACAGGAGCAGTAACATCAATCATTACTAATGAATGTGCATTGAAAATAGGATTTGGAAGAGAAAATCTACAAAAAGAAAAAAGTAGGTTAATAAACACCTCAGGAGATTATATTGACATAAAAGGTAAATTGCAAGAAGTACCAATTTGAATAGTGAACATCACATTCTCACAAATGTTTATGGTTATAGACACAGAAAAAAACTCATTACCATACAAAGTGATACTTGGAAATGATTTTCTGATGAATAATAAGTGCATCATAGATTACATGAATAAAACAATATCAGTACAGGAAGAAATAGTAACAACCCATGAAGATAGAGAAGAAAATATGGAGGCAATACAATTTCAATTAAGTGAGGATGTAAAAATATTACCCAATAATTGGAAAATGTGTCAGATACAAATGGGAGATAATATGAGGTCAGAAGTCATGATATATGATCAGAAAGGAATTAACACAAAAGAATTATCAATTCCATCAAGCCTGTGTACAGTAAAGGAAAGTAAAGGTACCATACAGATATTGAATGTGACTAACCACATAGTCAACATAAAAAGAGACACTCTTAAGATAAAAGGGAAGAGAATCAAGACAGAAAAAATGACTCTGAAGAAAACAATTAACATAATCAAAGAAGACAAGGAGTATCAGATACCAGAAATTAATGAAATGGAATATCTGCACTTAAACAAAAGAAAAGGGAAAAAATTGGTTGAAATCCTACAGAAACACACAAAGATATTCAACTTTGGAGAAATAAGTGTTGGAAAAGCAGTGGGTGAAACACACAAAATTATAATGACCACAGATGAACTGATAAGATTACCATGTAGGCGAGTGCCAGAAAATTTGAAAGAAAATTATAATTCCATTTTGAATGAGTTGATAGACAACAAGATAATAAGACCTAGTGAAAGCCTGTATGCTGTGCAAATGGTCTTTGATAAAAAAGGGAAAATGTACAGGTTGTGCATAGACTTTTGCAAGCTCAATGATATTACAAATAAAGATGCATACCCACTTCTAAGGATAGAAGATATCATATATGAGGCTAGCAAAAATATGTATTACACCTGTATAGATCTATGTAAGGCATATTGGCAGGTGCCAATGGAGCCTAAAGACATTGAAAAGACAGCATTTATATATTTGAATGGATGTACATGGATTTTGGATTATGTAATGCACTGGCTACCTTTCAAAGGTATGTAACAAAGGTGCTCAAGCAAAATAACAAAAAGATCAAAAAGGAGTAAGTCCATACATAGATGACATCTAAATAGCAAGTGATACAATTGAGGAGCATATGGATAAATTAGACAAAACATTAACAATTTTGTATAATGCAGGACTGTATGTAAACAGAAAAAATTGTGAAATTCTGAAAACTTAAGTAGTATTCTTGGGAAGACAGATACAAAAAGGAGAAATAAAAATGAAGAACAATGCAAAAGAAATGATACAGAATATTAATAGTCAAAAAACAAAAAAAGATGTACAGAGAATAATGGGATTTATAAACTACTATGGATCTTTTATAGCAAATGTAGCCCATAAGAAAAACAAAATGATGACATTGTTAAAGAAATATAAGACTTTCAAATGGACATGGAGAGAACAGGAACAGTTAGACAACATAAAGACTGAGTTAAGTAAGATGCCATCATTGAACATACCTGACTATGAAAAAGAATTTATCCTAGATTGTGATGCAAGCAATGTTGCCCTAGGTGCATGTCTGGGGCAGATAAAAGATGGAAAAGAGGTACCTATACAGTTTTTCAGTAGAAAACTCAAACAGAGTGAAGAAAACTATGGATCAACTAAATTGGAAATGGTGGCATTGGTAGAAAGTATTAAAAAATTTTGTTATTTCTTGACAGGTCTAAATTTTAAAGTATGAACCAATAATATTTACATGAGCTGAGATAATAGAACACTGAGCTAAATTGTTTATTTGAGCTAGAAATTAATACTTGAGACACACAATTTGCACCTTGGCAAGTAAGGATAGCTTCCTGGATATGGCTATGGCATGATGCCATGTGAATTAGTCACTGCAGGAAATATATTCTTGGTGGATAGATTCTGTTTTTCTTTAATGAATCAGTGAACTACTAATGTTAGAATGTGGGTCATTCTCTACAATTGTAGCCTCTGCAACCTTCAAATCAACCTTTGAGTTTCTCAGTACAGCTGGAGTAGCCATAGCTCTCCAATGATTCTACATGGTGACCCTGATGTGATTCTGATAAAATTGGAGTGTCAGTTGAACTCTCTGCTCCATTTTGTTGAGGTGTGCAGGTGAATCAATGCTTTGAAATGTACTCCAGTCATGAAACTTGTGTGCTTACCAATGTGGTCATCTGATTTCACCTGGTGATTGTGATGTGGTACAGAACTGTTACTTGTTGTTTTCTTACCATATTTGGTTTTGTTCTTTCTCTTTGGTGTGAGCCAGCTGGGATAGTTGTTTCCCCTGGCCATGAATGGACTTCACAACCAACTGATGCATAACTTTACCTCTTATGTAATTTTACACTGCAATTCTGTACTCTGAAGCTGTCACTGAGCTTCAACATTATTTTTACTCATTCTTGGATTTATTACCATACCCTACACTGTGCTGCTTACTGGAAATAGTTTTTGTTTCTCTCAACTCAGTTGGAGTTTTCTCTCAATTTGTTGGAATTGTTTTTCTGAATTTTTCTTGTTCTTGATGGATTTCACCCGTTTTTCTTGTAATGGGACTCCCTCTCAGGGCTTCCCATGTGTGGGTGATGGCAGTGTGAACACTGCCTCCACACTGATAGAATTATTTCATTAGTTGACCTATCTTCTCCTGCAACTTTTCATATGTTGCCCCTAGATCCTTTTTTACCTTTCTCACTGCTGTTCCCTGAGCCTCAACCAACGGAGGTCAAGCAACTTAGAGCAGCCCTCACACAGCAAACCACTCAATTTCTTATCTGTGAAAAATGCCTCAACTCATTACAGGTCAAGTTACAACAGCAAGCAACCAAAGCTTATCAGAGAGAGAAATGCCTACTTGATTCTATCACTGCATTGGAAATTCAAGTTCATAGTTTGGCAACACCCCCATCTTTATTTCCACTGCTACAGAACACACCTCCTCATTCTGTGCCCTCTCTGCCTAGACATTCTGAATGTGTAACTCATGATGACCTAAGAGAAGCTTTGGATGCTTTTCTGAGCACCTTTCTGATCATGTCTCACAGATGATTTTGGCATGCCTTCCCTGCTCCCCTGTTGTATCTACTACTACTATATTGACGCCGCAATTTGTCACTCCAGCCACCTCATTTATGACTGGAGGTCCCATCTTCATGCAATCTGCTCTTACCCATGTATCTACTTTGGCCACTGTCACCACTCCAATTCCATACATCCCAAGTGTGACCATTTTGCCTCCAGCACCAATCAACACCTGTGTCACCCCCACAGTCTCTACTTCAATTTTGCTCCCACAACTGAATGTCCCTACTGTGTCTGCTACAATGAGTGGGCCACATTTCACTCAATCAATTTTGCCTATGACTGCTGTTGGGAACAAAACTGCCAATTTGTTTAATCAGCATTCATTGCCACCCAAATTTACTGGAAAAATCAACAAAATATCTGTCCTTTGAGGGATGGTTTTTCCTTTTCAAACTGACAATGAGGCAGTATTGAGCCACACAAGATGTTGCTGTAGCCCAGTTCCCAATGTACTTACAAGGTCTTGCATATAATCAATATATGATGTTAAACAGAGATGTTAAAACAAACTATCAACTACTAATCAGTTACTTTGAGGACCACTACAAAGCACCTCATATAATGCATCAGTATAAAATGCTGCTCTGTAATCTCTCATTTAAGAAGGGTGACAACATCCATAATTATACTAAGCAAGTAGGAAAACTGTTCTGCTTGAGTAAGCTAATGCCTGAATGCTCAAAGCATGATCTTTTCTCATACCTCTGCTAGGGCTTTCCACCCAATATCCACAGCTGTCTCAAATTGAAGTGTGACCCTGAAGACAAGCTTAACCTGATCATCTGAAAAGCCATCAGCATTATCTATATGCTTCACAACACCACTCACATGACAAAAATGCTGGAGAACTTTGAACAAATCACTCAACACAGAAACCTCCTGCCTTACTGAGCAACACTGCTCCAAAATCAAAAACCAAACTTGAAAGAACTCATTGCTACCACTGGGGTCAGAAGGGCCACACTAAGCCTCAATGCCACACTGTGATTCACCTGGTTGCCAATGGTGATGGCTTTATCATCAATGAACCAGTGATTAAAGAGTGTTCTACTGACCTGTTGGTTGATTCAGTCAGTCCATTAAACTACCTGGAATGCTGCTTCCTATAAAACATGCACATGACATTTTGGTTATCACCTCAGTACTGTGTACTAATGTCATCCCTGTGGATATAAATGGAACTTTATTTAATGTGCCTTTCACAATGGAGCCCTGGCCTCCATTATCAGTGATACTTGTTGTACTAAGCTGTGTTTGTCAAGGGATGAATTACTCCTGTCCACTGCCCACTTATTCAATGCTTCTGGAAACACAATATCATTGAAGGGTCATGTACCAAACCAAGAATTGTTCTCCACAGACTTAATTGTCATCAATACCTGTGGCCAACCAATGCTGTACAATATAATCTTGGGCAACAACTTCCTCAAGCAGAATTTTTGTGTGATTGACTATGGTAGCAAGACAATCTCCATCTGTGAATGCAAGCACAGGCAGGAACTCACCACCATCCCCAGACAAGAAATTCTGTTAAAATTCTCTGAATTAGTAATCATTGAGCTACAGTACTGGTGACATGTGGCAGTGAGTACCAACTCTCAGTATGTAGGCAACATTATGATCTCTGAACATAAAGGAAAGCTTTTCACTGGAGTTAACTTCTCTCCTGATCTTTGCCACATTTTAAATAGCAAGACATGCATCACTGTGTTAAACAGTTCCACCTCATTAGTCCAAATAGATCCTACTAAGTTAATCATTGTTGCAACTCCAGTCTGGCTAGAGTTGAAGGCTGCTGCTTGCTTGCCTATCTTAATGGCAATTCATGATCTCATGGAACTGAGCAACACTGTCCAGATTCCTCCCATTAGTGAGGAGACACATCCACATGTCAGTCCCCATGAATGCAAATATCTCTCTCTCTCTTACTTCAACAACATCACAAAGACTTTAACTATGGCTTGATTAGCATCATTCAGGCAAACAACATGCCATTGAAACTAAGCATTATTGCCCAATCCATCTTCCTGTTAAAAGAGTACCAGAAAACCTCTGAGAGGAATATGAAAGAATTTTATGCAATCTAATAGAGAGTGGTATAATACAAGGAAGCAACAGCCTGTACACAGTGCCCACTGTCTTCATCAGGCAGGGCAACAAGTACTGCCTATGTGTTGATTTCAGAAAGCTGAATGATGTAGCTGTAAATGACATGTATCCTCTTCTGTGTATCAAAGATCTCCTGTATGATGTTAGTTGATACCAACTGTTTACTTGCCTCAATCTTTGCAAAGCAAATTGGCAGGTGGCCATGAAGCCTGCCAACATCCACAAGACTGTCTTCATAACCCAATTGGCCTCTTCAAATGGAAGTGTATGGCTTTTAGGCTCTGCAATGCCCCCACAATATTCCAACACTATGTTACTCATGTGCTTTGGAATGGTGCAAATGTATTAGAGCCAGGAATTACAGCATACATGGATGATATTCTCATTGCTGGCAAGACTTTTGCAGAGCCCTTGGAAGGGCTTGGTAGAACTCTCAGTATCTTGTACAAGTCCAGCCTCTACGTCAACAAAGATAAGTGTGCTCTTCTTCAGCCCCATGTTACCTTCCTCAGAAGGGTTATCAAGCTGGGTCACATCTCCATCAAAATGATGTGAAAGATTATCTAGAACAAATCAAGACTCTGTACTTGCATAAGGACATAAAATGACTTGTGGACTTTTTGAACTATTATGGTGCCTTTATATTAGAGCTGGTGAATAAAACCAAGCATATTTCTAACTTACTGTGGCACAGCATGGAGTTTAAGTGGACATGGGCAGAGCATGAAGAGCTCAACTCTGTCAAGACAGAACTGAGGAAAATCCCTAGCTTCAACACACCAGACTACTCAAAAGAGTTCATCATTGATTGTGATGCTAGCTTGGTCACAATCAGCAGAGTTCTTAATCAGGTCATCAACAGCATTGATAGCCTGATCCAATATTTCAACAGAAAACTCAAGAATGCTGAGCAGAACTACAGCACCACTAAATCTGATAATTCTGTGCTAGCTTGGCTCAAAAAGTTTTCCAGGGACAAATCCAACATAGTTGCCTACTGGATTGAGTATTTAAATGATTTTTCTATTCAACATCATCTGGGGAGACTACACATCAATGCGGATTAATGGACCACTCTCCCCAGTTATGAGCATGACCTCAGGAAACTGCCAGGTGAGAAGATGTGCTTTGGATTCATTCCTCTTAATGAGTATGAATGCCTTCCTGAAATAAGTGCTGACTGCCATGGAAACACTATCCTCCCAAATCTTGTCAAAGATGAAATTACTGAGGCAGAATTCTTATTACATAAACAACACAACAAAGTGCTATCTGAGATCATTGCAAAATTGAAGAGTGCAAACTACACTCTTAGTCCTGTCACCACTCAGTATTTCTGGCAATACAACTGGAGACAGACAGATGCTGGCTTGCTATATGCCAAGAGTCAGAACAGCTGATTAGCTGTCCCCAATTATTTCCACAGGGACTTGGTCTGTAAAATTGATGAGAAAGGCCACATAGGCATCATCCAAACTGAATGCACATTCAATGCTAGATATGTTAAAATTGGTATCTGAGCCACTGTTCAAGATGTCATCAATAAGTGCATGACTTGCTTGCTCCAAGGGGATCAGCATTTCCTGGAACAAAGGGCTGAGCTGCCAAATGCATGAACAAAGTTGTCGACATGGACCTAGAAAAACTCTTGCATCATGATGAGGGACATCAGTACCTCTTGGTACTAATTGATCACTTTACCAAATATGCCTGACTCATCCCCCTCAACAGTACCACCACTAAGGTCATCAGGGAAAAAGTTGTTAAAGAATGGATACTCAAACTTGGGCCCATGGATTGTCTAGTATCCAATCATTGTCCCCAGTTCAATAACCACCTTATGGAGACTCTTACCAAAGAGCTTGAAATTCTTCACAAATTTACTACTGTATACCACCCACATTCAAACTGCATTGTAGAAAGGCTCAACCACACTGTCATCAAGTTGACCTGAGTTGCCCTTGCTGGATCAGTGGGTTGGAACTGAAAGTGAGTCATTGAAGCTGTTGAGTAATTTTATAACACCACAGTCCACTCAAAAACAAAGGTCAGCCCCTTCAAGGCAATGTTTGGTCACAAAACAAGTACACCTCTCTCTATTGTGTTTCCAGATTATAATGAACCTACTTTGGAGAATTTTGTAAACCACATGCTGCATGAACTTCAAGAAGTGCATTTCACTATTTGTTGGAATACCAATAAATCTGTTGACTGCCAGTGGCAAAACTTTAATATTAAACTATATGGTGAGCCTCATAAACAAGGCAACAAGGTCTTTGCCTATTTCCTTTGCCAAGTCACTGATACTAATCAAGTGTGAAAACTTGCCATGAATTGGCAAGGCCTGTTTGTTGTAACTAAAGTGTTAGATCACCACAAGTATTTATTAAATAATGGGAGAGTCACCCACTTTCAACAACTCAAGCAAGCTGTTAAGGACATTGATAATGTCATCATTGACCCTAATAGCAAGTTTTCACTTGTTGATGACAGAGTAAATGAATTTGAGACTTATTATAACCTCACTGAATGTGAGGAAGACAACTTCACTAAGGTTGAATATGATAGTAACCTTGATAATAGTAGTAAAATTACTGCTACTCATATTTTGCCTAGATGTAGAGTTAGAGACTAAGAGTATTTAGATCATTTAAATACCCAAGATTGGGAACTTAATTTAATCTCTATGTTTAGTAACCAAGCTGAATAGATGAAACAAACTGAGAACCAACTGCCCACCAGAAGATGTGTGCAACAATGACCCAACCTGAGAGATGAAGCAAGGAGATGAGAAGCACCCCTGTGCTGAACAGATGAAGGCACCTCACAGAAATGAGGGAGATCACAAGCTGAGGCATCTGATAGCAAACCACATCACTACTTGGGGAGACAACACTCTCCTTGGGAGCAGACCTCAGATGACTACACAGGGAGAGAACACTCTCTGTGGGAATCTGAGGAATCAAGTAAGTTAAGAGTGCATTTTGCTAATGTTAGTGCTATCAATACCCAACTGTCCTGTAGTGACTGGAAAACTTCCTCTAGTCCCAGTCCTTTGTCACATGCTTCCACTAGTGTATGCTCAAAGAAGACAGAAGAAAGGCAAAGAAAAACTTCTAAACTTGAAGAGGAGATACTTCACTCATATTTTATAGCAACCCCTAAGGCTGCTAGTTTTGTCTGAGATAACCTGTCTAAAGAGACAAAGAATAAGTTAAGGTGGAAATGCAACACCAAATCATTAACCTGTTCTATAGATGTCCTTCCATTTGTCATCAATGCTGAGTACAGGCCCAAGATCAACACAATTATCTGCTATGACTTGAAAATGCACAGTAGATTAAAGAGGCCCCATTGGAGGAGTACAGTACACACCATGTTCAACAAGGACTTCAACCTCTCTCACTTGTACCAACTCTTCAACATCAAGAAGTTAATACAGAAATTTGAGTGTGTCAACATCAACTTTGAGAACCTCCTCATCATTTATTTCCTGTAAGGAGGCAAGGTGAACCAACTGAAAATCATAGAGAAAATCAAGATCACTTACTGGCTTGTTTATGTCAAGAACATTCACCTCATTATGTTCCTCAAGGAGGAGTAACAGGATGGGATACCCAAGCAAGTTGAGAATCTCCATTTCCAGATGGAAAACATCACAATCCTGTACAGCAACTACTATTGGCCCATTAGCATGTACCACACTAATATCATCTCAATCAATAAGTTGATTTACACTGATCTCTTGCTGTGCAAGAAGATCTGCACACATTGCCTTGCTGTAGACACAAGGCTAATCATTGACACTGCTGTTCACACTCAGATCCTTGAGTCCATTGATATAAATCTGCCTGGCATAGCCTCAGTCACCAACATTCACATTAGCTTTGCTTTCTCCAAGAGCACAACCACTCTTGCCAAAATCAACAAAATCTGGGCATCCCCTAAGACAGATCAAAGCCCTGAAAATGTGTTGCCAACAATCAAGATTCACAGCCCTAATTCTCAATATTCTCAATCTGTGGAGAGGCTCCTCATGGAGCTACACATCTCATACATCTTGTAGGACCAGCAGAACTTTGCTGAAAAGTTATTTACAGAGAAATTTACCCCAGCTATTCAGTCACATAGAGCCATTTGGGTCCTATCTATATTCCTCATGAATGATTCACAACTTCAACTCCCTCTTGACTGAACCACCCAAGAGCAACTAGCCAAACAGTGTACCTATGAGCTAGCAATTTGTCCCTCAGCTGGGAAGACAAAGAAAGCTATGGAGTGCTTCAATAAATTTTATGTAAGATTAATAGGGACAAGCAGTCTGCTTGGGTGCCTACTGCCACAGATGATCATAAACCATCTTAGTGTTGCATTCTCTGATCTTAACATTTTTTATGTACACATTAAAGAAATATATCTGGGAGCTACTGCTGAGACAAAGTTTCCATCCCTTGACTCTGAGTACATGCCACTGTGCACAAGCTACCTCATTTGACAAGAGCCCAGGTCTACACAGTGGTTAATAGAGTTGGTCAACCACTACAATGTGCACATGAAAACCAAGATTCTCTTTAACCTCAAGAAGATGAACTATCCTGAAAGTGGCTACAACAAAATTGTTGAAACCAGGAAGCACACTGCAAAGGATGGTGAGATCATTCCACTTACTGTAATAGAACAGATGACACACTCCCCAGAGCTGTTTTAATGAAAGGAAAATTTATTATCTTCTTTGGCCATCAAAGTTTTACCCAGCACTAAGGCCCTCATCAAGGCTGTTAACTTACAGAAATTCTCTCCAATACCTATGCCTGCTTGTCTATTACTGAGGATGAGCACATTCTTACCAGAGAGCACCATCCAAAACACTCTCCATCACTGACTATGTTATCAAGAGCAAGCAAGACAATGATATCTTAGGTCTCATGAAGTGGTGCCTTACCAAAATCTTCACAAAAGAAGAACTAGTGCTTCTTAAATTGCCTGGGCAACAAATAACCTTGGACATAGAATGCACTACATCTTGACTCTGCATTTCCAATTCACAAATGCCCAAGCTTTGTGAACATGGGCTAAGAAGTATGTTCTGGGATAAGATTAAAGAAGCTAAGATGAACTACCCTGTTATGATTGGAACAGCTACACTTAAGAAGAAAGTTGAGTTCAAACAAGTCAAGACAAACCAATAAAATCAATTACATGTCCACCACAGCTGAGATCACAAAGGCTATGCAAACAAAGGAGTATAAGGAAACACAGGACACCCTAATCAAAGGTGGAAATCCTGACTGTGTTTAACTTAATGGGAAGTTAACTATTAAAGACAATTCACAGTAAAACCTCAACTTTAGATCCATGCATCCTCATTTTATTCCAAGTATCAGGTGACATGATGTGGTTAAATAATGTAGAAACCCTAATGCACTATTATGTTTCTACCAAATGGATCAAAATCATCACAATACTATGAACCAAAATAACTGACCTGGAAGAGATGATTCTCCAACAAGTCAATGAGTATTGTTCACTTTTTATGGACTATGTTATTTAGATGGGATCACTGTGAGAGTTGTTCATGCACTTCTACCCTAATACCAGGATCAGCACAGAAGGTGCCCTCACTTCAGACACCAACACACTCATGATTGCTTTAAAAGGTCTTTGGCTATATGAAGGTTTTTACTACACTTTCACAAGAAGGCTCAACAACTTTGGAAGAAACTGCCCTATTAGCTCCCACCTATCAGGTCCCACTGTCAAACTTCTACCACAAACTTAACTGTACAATGGGGGGATGTGTAGAGTCACTCAGGGCACTTATTTTGATTATTTTTTATTACTTTGATTATTTGGCACTCTAATTTAGTGTTATGTCATGATGACATATTGATGTGATGCTATCAATTTATCAATATTAATTCCTTTTATTTTCAAGTGCAGTATTTCATTCAATTTATTATTTGTCCCCTTGATTTGGTCTGACATGTTATTGCTCATTTAATTTTGTGAGGGAATTTATGTGGAGTTTTGTAAACATGTACCAGGTATAATTCAAGCAATTGTTATAAATAGGAGAGGAACTTGTAGTGAATGCACAATAAAATTTATTCTCACTTCAACATTGTTTGCTTTTTTAATTTTATTAACTTTGCTAACCCCTTTTAGATTTGTTATGGATTTTAACTTAATAAATTTTGCTTAAGATCCAGCAACAATTTGGGAGTTACTCTGCTGTGTCTTGGGCAACAACTAGGTCCTTAACATAGAACACTGAGCTAAATTGTTTATTTGAGCTAGAAATTAATACTTGAGACACACAATTAGCACCTTGGTGAGTAAGGATGGCTTCCTGGAAATGGTTCTGGCATGATGCCATGTGAATTGTTTGCTGCAGGAAATATATTCTTGGTGGATAGTTTCTGTTTTTCTTTATTGAATCAGCAAACTACCAATGTTCTCTCTTTTGTTAGAATGTGGGTTGTTCTCTACAATGGTAGCCTCTGCAACCTTCAAATCAAACTTTGAGTTTCTCAGTACCACTGGAGTAGCCAGAGCTCCCCCATAATTCTACAGTAAGTCAGAGTTATGTGCATAAACAAATTGTGTGTCCATTTTCAAATATCAGTACACCAGAGCTGCAGTAGCAAGAGTTATCATTTAAAATTTTGGAAGATGTGCAGGATGCAATTGTTTTTTGAAAATAATAGTTTGTTTCTAAAGATACATACCATTTTAATTGAACCATTACATTAAATTTTTTATGTATATTTAGCAGTTCCAATAAATCAATTTGATTTTGACTACACCTATTTTTGGTCCTGCTGTTTTCAGTCATGACTGAAAAAAGCATGGTAAATTAGGAAATATTTAGATCAAATTAGCATTTTTCAGTACCAGTAATAATTTTTTCATACTAATCTTTTTTAAGGTTAATTTCTTTGAATGCATTTTCAACCCTGTACTAAACTATTTTTATAGAAATAACCTGTTCATTATTCAAAACTGTTGAATTTTTTTAGTAGTAATTAATTATTTCATTGATAATTTTTTGGTACAAAGCTCTTGTTAAATATTACATATTGCTATGTATGCTTAATATAAAAAGTAATACAGCAACTTTTAGTACTGATTTGCTTTTAAAGGCACTACTATTCTTACCACTAATTTGCTTTGAAGCCATTCATTTGATCAGTGATCATATATTCACTTAATTTTTTTTGGTTCCAAACTAATTTTCAAAAGATGCACTCCAAATTTTATTGTTGATTTTAAATTACCTTTAGCACAATGCAATTTACTTCTATTTTTGCAACTGAATTGTTTTTTGAAGCCATTCATTTGATCAGTGATCATATGTTCACTTAAATTTTTTCTTCCCAAACTAATTTTCAAAGGATGCACACCAAATTCTATTGTTGATTTTAAATTAACTTGCTAAATATACTTTTGATATATCAGTTGCAGCTTTCCTCTGTTGGTTTCAATGAAAAAATGTGAAGCCATTCTAAATTAGCAAGCTCAAGAACACAATAGCAAAATTATATATAACAACTTATAATAAATATGTACAAATTCAGTTTATAAATATAAGAAATTTATATTAACAAAGTAATGACATGTAATTTAAAATGCTAAAAAGGCTATTTGACAGACTTGTAAACACCTGGGACCAAAAAAGCAGGACCAAAATTAGCCTATACCTTTGATATTCAGTGTGTATTTAGTGTAGAATTGTGGGGGACCTCTGACTACTCTAGTGGTACTGGGTAACTCAAGAGTTTAGATCAAAGGTTGCAAAGTCTACCATAGCAGAGATTGACCCACAGTCCAACAGAACAGTTACATTGGTGGTTCACTGATTTTGCCTACAAATAAAGAAATTCCATTATAAAAAGAACTCCAGGAGTGACCAATTCACACAGCATCACACTTAAGCCAAATCCTTGAAGCCATCCTTACTCACCAAGGTGCTAATTGTGTCTCAAGTATTAATTTCTAGCTCAATAAACAATTTATCTCAGAGTTCTCTTATCTCAGCTCATGTAAATAAATAATATATAACAGGCACATAATTGCTTTGCATTCACATTTGCCAGTGGCATAGTATATTTGCAAGGTGTTAATTTAAGTGCATGTATGAACAGATCAAATAAAAGATGTTCCTCCCTATGCATAACAGTAACCTAAAGTTGCCATGATTCAGGCTGTCACGATTAAGGAGCTATTTGTTGCCCTAGACCCAGTGCAGTTTCCTCCTGAATTGTCACTGGATCTTAAACAACAGTTATCATTAACAAATCGTTGATCAACAAAATCTAAAAGGGGTTAATAGTTAAATAATTGCAAAGATCCAACACAGTAGAAGGAAGCCAAATTTATTGTGTGGCTGAATTTATTGTGTGCTTCACTACATTGACTCAGATATTTATTACAAAAATCTGTAACTTATTACCTGACTTGTTTATAATTTCAAAGCACAGTTTCCCTCACAAAGTTAAAACAAGCAATCACACATAATTTAAATCAAGGGGACAAAAACTAACACTATCAAATTAACTACATTCAAAATTCCAAAATCAATTAAAAGAAATTGATACAAATAAGGTAGCAGTGAATCAAAGAATCAAAATGTCAAAAAGGACAAACAGCTATTCCAGAGTGCTGAAAATAATAAAAAGAGGCCCTGCATGACTCTACATTAGAACTCTTGAATATGTTGCATGAAAAACATTGAACCTGATTTACCTTGTAAACCAATCAAATTAGATTCATAATAGACATTGCAAATAGTAAGGACATCAATTTTAAAAATATGTAGTATAAATTTTCAATGATAATATGGACTAAAAAATATTAATCATAGTTAAATATAATAAATAACTTTGCTTAAAATTTTGCAAATCAATAAAAATTTGGTGAGCAGTAGTGTAATGTTAACACTCCTACATTTGTAGAGGAAATCTAGTTTCTGGTGTAATGTTAACACTCCTACATTTGTAGAGGAAATCTAGTTTCATTCTAACCTGTTCATGTTAAATTAGTGAAATAGTGAAATATTTTTATGAAGATGGTTTATTGAAGACTAAAATAATGCAAAGCAAACTTTCTATTGTACAGCATATTTAAATCATTTACACCTTTGAAATCATGAATTGTTAACTTAGATACAAATGGCTCCAACTTCTATGATAATTCTTAAAATTTCCTTGTTTTAATTTATATAATTAAGATTAAATCTAGAAATTTTATGCTAACTTCATGTTTGCCTAGCAACAATGAGTAGAAGTTGGACTCTTCTACAATACCCCCACCTTTGAGTGGATAATAAGATTTGTATCTGGAGACCAGGAATCCTGTGTAATATACAATAGTTATTCTCCATAACAGATAGACTTTGTAGGATTCAAACTTACATTTTTCCATATAACAAATAGCTGTGTTTAACTTACACCATGAATCTATGTTAAGAAAACGTATATATATAAACTATGAGAAATGCAATAACAGGTAAAAACTTTAAATAAATGAATGTAGACCAATAACTTTGCATAATTAACAAAATTCATAGCACACAGTATATATTTAAGAACAATAGCATAGTAAATGTTCAATTCATAAAAAAATTATCAATTAAACAAATTGCAAGACATAAAAATGTATTTATACAAATCTATACATTTTTAGTTTAAATCAAGTCCTTACCTTAGGTGAAATTTTAATTTCAATTATTCAATGTTTTATTTGTATTATTATAACTACAAATATATGCACTTTGTTGAGTACTTCAGAATTAATGTATCACTTCTATAAACAATATATTACTTCCAAATCTTCATTCAATATTAAACACTTTTAGTCCACATTAGTGCTGAAAGTTAATATAACAAATATCATTAAAATTGATGTCTTTGCTATTTGCCACCTCTATTATTACTCTAATTTGATTGGCTTACAAGCTAAACATCTAATCCTCTTGAATATGATTTTGATGGATTGAATAAATTAGAATTTCCATCAACAAATTGCTTAAATAGCTTTGGTTTTACAAAATGTTATGGAATTATACAAATTGAATTCTTTTGGATTTCTTATTTAATATATATATATATATATATAAATATATATATGTATATATATATATTAAACTGAATTTAAAAAATTCTATTACAAATTTAATATTTCTGTGGATTTTTTAAACATTTTTGAAAAGAATTCAATTTCCTGGGTGAATTGTACTTAGGATCCTACACAAAACTGATATATTAAGCACACTGAAGCTAAAATTGCAATAACAAAAGCTTAAAGTATGATGAATTTTATTTTCATTTGACTATTTTCTACATATTTGTAGACTTTCATCTTGTAAAATTATATGCATTGTTACTTCACCTTTTTCATAAACTCCTGGCTCAGACAATCTAAGATAATGTGCAAACTTTACATTGAGAGACTTTTTAAGTTTTGTATGTTTTTTCCTAATAAGCAAATTTCCCAATTTTAAAATTTATCTTACAATATACTTATTTTCTTTGTCCAATCAAAACTTAGCACACTGTGTGTAATTTAGTCAAGACATTAACTTTTTGAAATATGCTCAATAATTGTTAGTTATTTTAATGCTATAAAATCGTAGTTGCATTTAATTTGTAATGTATAATAATCAATTTTGATAGGTTATTTCAAGCTTTTGCAAAGATCAAAAATATATATCAGAAAATGACAATTTCTTGTAAGAAGCTAAATATAAAAAATTCAATATAGTAAAAAGCAGCAAACTAAATTTTACATATTTTGTTTTGTACATTTGATAAGGAACATGCAATGTGACAAAAAATATCTAATAAATGCACACTTGATATTGCTGTACATGCGTGGGCTGATATTTATTTATAGTCATGAAGTCGCCCAATAACTCTTTCCACATTAATTCGAGTAGCTGCAATAGCTTCAGTAAAAGCACTTACTGATGTACTCGGTGGACGCCAATATTTACAACTCCAAGTCAGTTGCCAAACTCTTGAATCCCCTGTCTGCCATAATTTGTTAAGAGGGTGGTAACTCATCTAAATAAGAACTCTGGCGCACAATTTCACAAACGGAAATACGACCTCCATATCCACTAGAGATAAAGTTTATCATGCCATCAGGCGTACAAGATAACAAGTACTTAATTGTATTACACTGCTTGTAATTTGACCATGTTAGTGCTTGGGTAGTTGGATCCGATAGTTTCTGAATTTGCACCTCAAAGCAGTCGACAATGGAAATTACATTTGCAAATTGAAATTGGAATGAGTGAGGGATGTTCCTTTGAACAGTGCTTGAATCGGGAAAATAAATAAATTGAAATAACAGTGAAGTGATTTGATGACCAAACACTATTCAAAACTCTTGATATACAAGCAGGCGAAGAATTAAAGATTTGACTGATTTCAATTAAAGGAAAATTTCAGCGAACTTTCAAAAGTACAATTAAAACAATTTCTCTTGGAGTCACATGGTAAAAAGACACTTGCATCAAATGCTCTGCAATGACGTTAACCAAAGCAATGTTATTGTGATGAATGCCGAGATAATGCATTGAATCTGCTAACGTCTGAGATAACTGATTGAAGGAATATTCTGGCGAGGAAGATGATGGCATATGTGCGGATGTTGAATATTCTTCCACAAAAAATGATTCATCAGCGGACTTTGGTTTAGTGACATTAACAAGATTGCATTGATTTGCAGCGTCAACACCTTTAATATTAGTTTGACAGTGCTTTGACTTACTAATTCTTTCAGTTTGCGTCGATTTTTCATTTGAGACTTCTATTTCGGATGATATATTTTTAGCAAGTAATTCCTTAACATCCCTTTTTCGTGAACGGTTTATAGAAGACAACCGTTTATTCTGATTTTCTACAACACTTTTTTGGCAGTGAAATATATGAGGAACAATACCTTTCTTTAACCGCAAATATTTGCACTTTTTCATCTTAAATTCGTGAAAATTTTCAAGATCTTCTTCAAAATTGAAATGACTTTCACAAGCATAAACAGCATAATTCAGAGGATTTTTTGCATCTGCTCTTTTAGCAGCAGCAAACCAACCTTTGCAAATTGTTATTGTTCAGGGAACAGAAACAAAATGCAGATTGCTATTTATAGTTGTAATTCTGCATTGTGGTACAAAACAATATTTCCACCAACTCATAATAAATAATTTTTCATAAGATAAATTCTCTTATATAGTTCCTTGTAGAGCAATTGAGGTTTAACCAATAGCATTGAGGTAATGGGATTAACAATAATTTTGTTTAATATTGAGCTTAATAATAAAAATAATTCAGTAGTCACCTGATTTTTACAATTTATTTTGTCTAATCTTTTATTTTTTTGAAACATTTTCAATTTTGAAATTTACTGAAAACCCTCCATTAAGAGTTTCTATAAAAAATAAATGATTAAAGATATACAGTACAATTTC
Source organism: Hofstenia miamia (assembly GCA_900660155.1). NCBI lineage: Eukaryota > Metazoa > Xenacoelomorpha > Acoela > Hofsteniidae > Hofstenia > Hofstenia miamia. The sequence goes on along the minus strand of CABFPE010000526.1, from coordinate 557,265 downwards.
CATGAGGCTCAGGAATGTGCATTACAAAATAATATAAACATGCTCTGGGTCTTAGACATTAGAAAGAAAATTTCGAAATCTAATTTTTTGTAGTTTCGGGCCTTCTATTATTAAACAAACTGCAAGATATTAGGTATATTCATGCAAATCTACAATTTTAATGTAAATCAAGTCCTTTTTACTTGATATTTTTATATAAATGAGAACTTTTATACTTTGTAACCACTTTGAATTTTCAGAGAATTTGTTCTCCCGATTTGTATTTATTTCCCGGCTGCAGAAATTTGCCACAAATATTTTTAGCCACATGAGAATTTTCGCCACAGTGAATTTTCAACACAGTAGGAGAACTTGCCCTTTGAGGGATTTCGCCACAATGTTTTTACTACAGTTTAGCATGAATCCTTGCAAATAGCGAAGGCAACACATTTTATATTTACATTTTACATTTTCTCAAAATAAAGTTTTTAAGTTAAAGAAAATTGCTAGTTTTCAAGGCTAAGGAATATTTATTTTCTATTGATAAACTCAAGTTCAATATATTTTATTTCGTTTGAGTTTTTGCAATTTGTGCTTAAAATGTACCAATAATTAAACGTTTAAAGTATTTAAGCCATTAGTACTTATAAAATGATTTTTGCGAGTCTACGGACAGCAATGTAGTTGTGGATTTGCATTAGTTTATATGCATACTCAGGCTTTTCGAGAAATTCGAGTTGATGCTGCTAAATTTCACTAGAATTCCTAAATTGACAGTGTCAGCTACACTGATTTAAATAATTGAAAATAAGAATACAATAAAATAAAAATAGTATTTTTCTGCACTCAAAATTTCAAAAAATCGACTCAAAAAACTTTGTTGTACACTTAAGATCGAGAGTTGAATGCGAGAATATTGATAAATTCGAGACTAGAGATCCAGATTTCATAAAAATTCGAGAATCAAGAACTTGAAAATTTTCTTCGAGACATTCAAGTTCAAGAAATGAAAATTCGAGATCTTGAAAGCAAAGTCCACATGCATCTTTGGAACAACTTCTACAACCTCTGCAATAGAAAATTCCTGAATGATTGGCATGATTGGTTCATCTAGAGTTCCAATTAAAATCAAAAATATCTACTGTTTGCTGTTCAAAATTTGAAGATTCCTCTTGAGTAGTGAATGGTAAATTCGCTTAAAAATGCAGTTCGAGTTTTTATGCCAATAACATATTGATGATAAATCTTGTCAAGTTTATAGGTAACAGCTTGGTCTTGAATACACCAGATTTCCGGTTTTATTTTTTGAAGCCACTGTCCATGAAAATAACTTGTGAAATCTGCAAGAAAACGCTCAAGAATACAATGCCTTTCACAAGCAGCAATAAGTATATTTATTGTTTCACTAGTTTCATAATGTGGCACTAAAATCCTGAAAATAAAATCATACAGTTTAAGCAATCCCAATTCAGAAATTTTACGAATAAGAGCTTGGCCGAAATGAAATAAACAGGCTTGTATTGACGTATTGGAAGAACGTCCGGCAATAGTCAAAATACTATTTTCAGAGTCAACAATAATTGGTGTTGGTGAAAATAATAGCTGCTCTTCTGCATCCCGTTCATCAATACTCAGAAACACTGTCCTATATACAGCCGCAGATTTTCCACCGGCGGTACGATTACGGTTAGCAGTCGTTCATCGATAAGATGTCGGGATCAGGAGGAGCATGCGCATGGGTAATACCACCTAAATAGTCACATAAGAAGCACTAATTTCGCGAGCGCATATTAACCATTAAAATAAAAAACACATTGTAAATTTTGTACGCTAGTAGCAACAATACAAACATCTATATAACGTATGTATCGATAGAGAAAATTTCAACAAAACCTCAAAGGTAGCTAAAAGCTGAAGTTCTACAAAGAATGCTCCCTTTGCAACCAGGAAAGCAGCATTTCCATGATATACCGCCATTACTTTTTTTGCTGTGAATCCGGTATTCATATGCATTAAATAGCATTTTTTTCCTCCTCGTTGTGTGGATAAAATTTCAATTTCATGATTTTCAGACATTACTCTAAAAGATAGTTTCAACAATTGATATTATGTCTATTATCAATATCGATTTTCACAGTGGCAAGTTTGCTTGTGGCATATTATTTTTGTGGAGAAATATTCACTGTGGCGAAATGTTAAGTGTGGCGAGTTTTCTCTATGGCAAAATTGTTTGGGGTGATAATTCTGTAAACCTTTATTTCCACAATTTATTTACCGATTAGTAAAATTTATGGCTAAATTTTATACATTCCGCTAATTGTTATAAATATATTTTTATAGTGTGGATGTACAGTATCGGCTGGGTACAACTATCATGGACCTGTTCAAGTCGTCCAATTATTACTGAATATTCAAATAAGTTTACTCAAAGTGTTATATACATTAAGCATAACGCATAAAATTATATATTTTCATGTATATGAAACATGTATATGGAACTCAACATAAGGGACTTTCACCAAAAATTGAAAATGATCAGAATGTTACTATAGAGGTGAAAAATCAATAGAAAACTGCATGTAGTAGGCGACCAAAAGAAAAAAATTGCAATATAATGAGAAAAACCTAGTATTATGTGCAAAAAATTGAACTTGTGGTCACTATTTTGCGGCAACCCAAAATACGATTTACGAAGCTGCCACCACTGGTTCGGCAATTAGATGCCTCACAAAAAATCGATGCAGTTATTCGGCCATAATGGAGTTTTTTACAAATGTCGCTTTTGGATCGCATCACTGTAGAATCATGTAATTTTTTTTTAGCCCTTCTAATGAGGCCTCTAGTCTGTTCTTTGCAAAAACTATAAAATAATCAGCTGTTCCACTAGAGTATTTTCGAAAATCTTTGGCAAGCACATCCATATACAGATTACGACAGTTGTCTTCATCAGTAGAGTGTCTATAGAGTAAAGAACCTGGATGAATTACGGCTAGATTTACATTGTGTTAAATTTGAGAAATCAGATGCATTAAATAAAAACTAATAAGTATAAAAATACTAATTTTGTTTATCATAATTGAATATGCTAAGATTAAAACACAAGTAAAGAAAATAATACAAAAATTTATTTGGAATTTATATAATCTACCTTAATAAAAGAAGACTTTACAGATGACAGATTGGCCTTTTTCCAATAACATATTTCTTCAGTGGGTGAAGGTTCCATTGCACGTCTATGAATCATCGTGCCTCTTAGCTTTTGAAAACCAAATAACTCTTGTTTTGTGGTCCTTTGGCACAGACAAAAACCAATAATTTGGTTGAGAAATCGTCGTTGATTTGCACATGGGTACAAAACAAGTGGCATAACTTGACATAATTCTAAACGTATGAACATAACCAGGCGATTATTAAATAAGTCATCTCAAACAAAGCTTAAATTATACAGTATTTAAGACATAAATGTACTGATTTTGCCAATTCTGACAAGTTACATTTCAAAACTATTGTTTTATAATAAGGAATAATTTATAAATACACATATTTAAATATTCGCCCTAAAATTAAAGGTGCCCATTTATAAATATTCATTAAAATAATAACTGCTAAACATGTTTAAATCGCACAGAACATTTTTAAATCTAAAATGATATAGCGTGGGAATTACTAATCTGGTCCTCTGACGTCAGACCAATCAAATTTAGGTTGAATTTTTTGCACATAATACTCGGTTTTTCTCATTATATTGCAATTTTTTTCTTTTGGTCGCCTACTATATGCAGTTTTCTATTGATTTTTCACCTCTATAGTAACATTCTGATCATTTTTAATTTTTGGTGAAAGTCCCCCATTGAAGCACGTAGTGCAAGAACAAGACTACTGGAACTCCTTAGTAGTAAAGAATAATCGCCTTTTTTTTATTTACGTTTGTATCTTTGCTTATATAGTGTCGGTCAACTGATTCTTCATAAAGCTATCAAAAGTACGACATTTCACTTGTTTTGCACATGACAGCATGTAGTTTCTATTCACATATTTCTAAAGCAATCGAATTGACAATTTTGTCAATTAACAAGCAAGGCTGCAGTCCTAAAATTTACAGAACTTATACGCTAATTGTCAATTCAAAAGTGTATATTCATACAAACATTGAAGTTTTCTGCGGATAAATGCTAGATCATGCTAAATGGACGGTATGCGGCGCATACCATCATCTACATCCCTGTTAAAGGGTTATTCAATTTTGTTTATTTTGTCCGCGGGCACCCTATTCTATACCTTCGACTATATTTGCGGCGAAAGTGAGAATATTGCCACGTTGGAGCACAAGTGGTAAATAAACATTAGGGCGAAGGTATAGAATAGGGTGCACGCGGACAAAATAAATTTTAATATAGGGTAGAAAACAATAATAAATTCAATAACATACATAAAAAGTTTAGAAAATAATAGATATAGACAGTTTACTTTGCATAATTAACCAAATTCATAGCACGCGGTAAAACTCGATAGCCCGCAGTATATATTTAAGGACAGAACACTTAGAATTCATAAAAAATTATATATTATTAAACAAATTACAAGATATAAAAGTATATTTATGCAAATCTATGCATTTTTAGTTTAAATCAAGTCCTTGACTCCTTGAATCTATTTTTTTAAAAATTGCTTCAAATTTTAGTTGATAGTGGAAATTTAGGCTAATATAAAATAGATTTCTGCAAAAAACGTGTAAAAAATCATTTAAAATGCTTATGAAACACTTGGTAAAAAAACGAATTAGGGTGTACAAAGAACCCTGAGAATTACTGTACGCCGAGCTCTGATAATTAAGTGTACATAGAGCCCTGATATCTATTATTTTTATTATTATAATTATATCAAAGTCCGCTGATCTGCAATAAAACCATATATTGTACATAAATTTTATTGCATAATTTTTGAATTTCCCTTGCTTAGGTGTTACGTCATATTTGATAAAACGCGCTATTTTAATTTTAAATATTTGAATTTTCTGTTGCAGTTCTGTTGATTTCATATCGTACAAAAGGAACCTCTCTTTTGTTGTTTCAATAGTGTACGATCTCTTTAGTTTTCGTTTACCACTTACCTGTTTATTACTAATAAATATTATTATTATTATTATTAAATAGATTTATTACCTTAATACAGGTCTACAAATATATTAAACAGTCAACAAAAGTCATTTACGGACTGATGAACTACAAGATGATT
>CABFPE010000526.1:520822-543840 GCA_900660155.1 Hofstenia miamia | reverse complement strand
CAATCCTTTATAAATCTAATGATGATGCAAGAAAAATATTATGAATCATATGGCTTCTGGATGAACACAAAACATCTGTTTATATTAAAATACAATTAGATGTGTGTGTACAATTATAAAAGGTATTTGAGGATTTTTAGTGTCTCCATCATAATACAATTTCATGATAATTCCTGAAGTATGGTTTCTACTATGAAAAACACCTCAAATTCATTTTAATCAACATCAACTTGACCAGAAACACTGAAAAACGTACTCAACTAAGAAAAAAGATATTTTTGTCACACAGTGTTATTATAGATAATGTAATTTTCTCTTGGGAGTTTTCTGCAAAGTTGAGTTTTAAGCTTTAACAGTTGTCAACATTTCTATAAAGGCCACCAAGTTCAAACCATTAATGGCATCTTTTTAGTTTTTAACAAATGTCGTTTAACGGTTAGTCGTTGTTTGGGTTTTTTACCCCAGCCATATTCAATGCGTATTTAGTCCTAATAAACTGGTACCCAACAGCTAAAATTTTATGAATTTGTCTTGTTAATTCCTGAGATTCACTGTTGTAAATGTGCGTAGATATACTGAAAAACACTTTGTACACGCTCATACAATCATAAGTGCTCAAAATGTTCACCATTTGCGTTGATACACAATTCCAGTCGATGTTCAAAATTTCCATAAACTTTATCAAGTAACTCACTGTTTCCATCTATATGATTGCACCCACGAATTATCTGCTGGCGAAGATGGTCGATACCTGCAATTCTTGTAGAGTAGACTATTTGTTTGAGGTGGCCCCAAAAATAAAAATCCATAGGGGTTAGGTCAGGGGATCTTGGCGCCCATTCTACCGTGCCTCTTCGTCCAATCCAATTTTCAAAATTACCACTCAACCAATTTCTCACAATCGTCGCATAATGAGGCGGAGCACCATCTTGCATAAACCAAAGGGGTTTTCTTTCACCGATGCGCTCCAGCTTCATAAAAGAAAAGAAAATATATTCTACCACGCAGATTTTACAGTTTCATATCATTTAATTCTTTGGTGCGCGACTTATGGCCCACCCTGTATTTTTCATAAATTGCCTAATCTAAGATCAAATGACTTCCATTTACATTGTATTTGCAATCAAAATGAACGTTAATATATATCGAGGAAGATACATTGAAATAATTTTACTTTGAAGTATGCATAAAATACCATTAAACCAAAAATTCTAAAACCAATTAATTTTGCTGTTAACTAAATTAATTTTGACCACTAGAATCTGGAATTAGAAAATTCCAATCCATTTCATATGTGGCCATTTTTGAAATTGAAATAATAATATAAATTCCCATTACAAATCTTCAGAATATAATACAGGCAAAATTTTTTAATTAAAATTCTGTAAACTTTTTAAACGATAGTAAAGACAAAATAATTTAATATGTCAAATAGAATAATGTTAAATAATGGTAATTTCTAAAGGTTTACTATAGCAATTAGCTAGGGTATAAAAAATGAGATAATGGTACATATTGGACTTAGATATCAATGGGTATGAATGTGCGCACAAAGGGTTAAAACAATACTTTATTTGGTACACATGAGCGACTGTGGTTCCAAATTTTAATCGTATACGTTAAAATATTGACTGTAGAACGCAACCATAGTAAAACAACATTTGACTTTTATCAAATTTCTAACACCTTCCATCAATAGATATCCACTAAACAAAAAAATCTATAGCTAGGCCCATAAAAAGCATTATTTTAAAATATTCAACCAAGCATATAAATTCTCTAATGTTTGCAAAAACGCCATTCATAATTGTTAAAATATTGACTGTAGAACGCAACCATAGTAAAACAACATTTGACTTTTATCAAATTTCTAACAATTTTCGAAACGTCATACAATTCCAACATGTTGTCGTAAAACGAGCAGGTAGCAACAAGAGGTCGACCTGACGGATGCCAGTCAATGCCGTAGGCCAAAATGTCCTCGCGAGAAACTTCACCGATCACGGAAAAGTGAAAGTTTTTATCTTTTGTGAGTATCTGAAAGAGAAGCAATTTAAACATTAAGTTCTTTAGTAATTAACAAATACAAAAAATGCATCTGAAATTGTACAATGCTGATTATTTTAATTTACATTTCTTAATACATGTATATGCAGAATATGTAATACTGATATAAAAAGAATTTGAGAACAAATTGTTTAAATAATACACTTAGCTTTGTATAAAATTTTGAAACAATCAAAGTTGAGAACACTTAGAATGTATATGCTTAAATATAAAGACATCCAACATTATTTGCTAAGCTTCTTACTCATTACCTTGTAACCAGCATACATTGTTGCCAATGCAATGTAAGTTGCATCTAAGGAGTGTTGTTTAATACGCCAGACACCGCCCTGAACATTAATAGAAGAAAGACTGTTGGACAAATTGCGATGATCCCACGCTGAGAGAGTATCATCGTAGCTTCCTACGAGGAAGACGTTTGAATTGATAAAGTCACTTTGCACACTGCAGACTCCTGCCTAAATTACGATTACATTTCAGATGTTGGGAGGCCTGAAAGTACAAAAGCTACCTGAAAATTTTTAATAGTTGCAATGGGTGCTGGCGCATCACGAAGATCCCATTTCTTCAGCAAAGAGTCGTCAGCGCCAGAAAATGCAATATTGGGAGCATATCTATCAAATGCACAGGTCCATGCTTCGCAAACATGTGCATCGATTTCAATCTCGTCTAGAAGGTTTTCATTAGTAACAATTAAAGCACCATTCCTTGTAGAAGCGATGTACTGATTCGTTTGAAAATTGCTACTCACAGATAGTACTATAGAACCAACATCTAAACTTTAGATCAGTGTTAATACTACTATGCTTTCAATGTATATTGTTCTTAGCACAAAAATGTTGTTTGATGTTGTCAACTTGTTCAATGCAAAGAAACATATCAAATCATAAAGCATGATTTTAAAACATACTCCGGATCGGCATTCGTGGGGAGATTACTTTTTAATTTGTGCTGTTGCTTGAAATGTGTTGGTTCTTACAAAATTCAAAACTTTAGTCACTTTTTTGAGATATTCAAGTGTTTGACTCTTTAACCACTGATATCTTCGAATCATTATGCAACATTTTTTCAGGAAAATTGATTTGGAAATTAGTACATTGAAGCATTATGCCAGAAATTCCAAAACACAAGAATATTTTGGACAGGACTAACGAATTTCTTTGGGTTTTTATTCAAATATGTAGGCTGAGTTACATTTGTAATAAAATCAGTATTTTTTCCTTTTTGTAAAAAAGTTCATTCATTTCCACCAGGGGAGGTAAGTTTTTCCAAAAAAATGTTTAAATTCATCACCCTAATGTACATGGCGCTAAAATCTTACTCATTATGAGAAAATTTCATCAGCAAAATTTTATCAAGATTGATTAACGCTTACTACTGGCACAAAAATCTTAAAATTTAAGCAATTTCGTTATCAGTCTTTCTCTTGATCGATGGCCAGAGAGAAAAACGCGTGTGTTCGTCCACATTCCTCCTTAAAATCTCTCTGTTGGCTTTCTCTCATTGAATAATAATTATTTTTCGTTTTTCGGCATTTGGTTAAAAACGAAAATTAGTTTAAAAATGGATTATAGAACCATATTGGATTTTACCAGTTGATTCTCGAGCCTATGGGTGTCCTTCCAAAAATTTTTTGAGAACAGAGAAAAAATCTTTCTGTGTCAAATGATGTTGCAGGCGCCCGCCAAATCATATGCAGATATTTCATCCGGGTCTTGAATATTTTCACCAATTGCTTTTCTCTTTACAGCAAATAAACTTTTACCACCTAACTAGTATTATTTCTGATAGAGAGATAAAATACGCTATTTAAATAAACACAATACGTATCGAAATTAAAAAAATCGCTAAATCTGGCATTACTAGGTCAAAAACGAAATGCTTAAAATAATTCTTCCAAGTAATGATCAACTTCGATTACACGATTTCATACAAAAAGTAAAAAATCTATAAAATGTCACCTTGTGGATTTCTGCAAATGGTCATTTTTTAAATTATACAATGCCAAATCACCATTAGATTGGGCAGTTACGATTGAGTTCTCGTGGAATTCACAGTCAAGAACTCCTGCAGTTTCAATGGAACACTTCATTGCTATCGAATCCTGGGAATAGGAGTATAAATTCAAAGATCCAACTCTCTCGTTCAGTTCTTCTGAAAATTCATAGCTGCAGCAACAAAAATAGTCACCCTTCCTGTTCCATTCAACGGCGTCATTGTGAAATTTTAAATGTGAGGACCAAACCAATGTCATCAGATCTGTAACAGAATTGAAAAACAAGTTTTTAAAATACTCTATAACTGATAAATGAATACAAACAGTTCATATATTAAAAAAATATATATACTATAGATAAAAAAGTACGTATACAAATGCAATACAGAAATGCATGCCAGTGTGATTGTTTATGCATATCAACCCAAATTCTTAGTCAAGATATGTGGCATACAAATAAAAAAATTACTTTACACTAGAAAGGTCACCAACCCTAATTCCATTGGTGTTGCATTATTTCTAATGAGGAAAACCTTCAAAAAAATTTAAAAGCTTAATAGCGGTTTCTTCAAAACGACGAATAATTGGAGGCAAATATAAGATATGTCGTTATTTGTATTTAAAACAATGATATATATTACACACTTCCTTTAGAAAAAACGTAATATAATGGAATATCCGATCAAGAATTGAAAGGATCTATAAAACACTAAATCATAGACTACATTTGCAATAGAAAAATCAATGGTTTGTTACAATGTAATAGCCGTAAACATGAAAGATAAAATCTAACGAACGTTAAGCAACAATGCAATATGCATTCTAGGTTTCTTAATGATATATAGCTAAAAACAATTCTAAAATAAATTTATAATAAAATAGAAGACAAAATTTCAATTAAAAAAACTTATTGCTCAATATTGCTGTAATGGCGAAGAAGATCTAAGAAAGTATTTGAGAAGATGGCATTGCACTTGCTTCAATTGTGGACATTTATTTTTTTGCTTTAATTGCTTTTGCTTTTTTTCGATCTTCCTTTTCTAAATAGGCAACAATTAAATTAAATTTGCGAACGGCTTTTTCGTCTCTTCTGTCAAGAACACCACCCATCGCATCCAAAACTTTCTTTCTAAATAGTCGTTTTTGTAGATCAACTGTTTCTTCTTTCTTACTTGGTAATACATTTTTTGATTTACGCCATTCCTCAATTCGTTTCGGCATTTCCAACATTTTAGCAGCGATCGCTTCATTTCGTTTGCGTTGACAATCAGCATAGTTAGCATCTTCTGCTCGAATTTCACTCAATAACTCTTCAACCGTACGCTCATCCGACAAACGTTGCGCAATATCCTCAAATTCATTTTCATCAGGCCACAAAAGAGATGGATCAATACCAGATTTCAATCCATGCTTTGAAAATAAATTTCGTGCATAATCCCGACTTTGGTAGTAATAGTAATAATAAATATCTGCACTTGTGGGGTTTTTCAGTACATCAATTCTTCTATCTGTATATTTCCAATCTTTGGCATCAGTGGGGATTTCCCAAGACTTTGAAAATGAGCCACCTCTTAAACCAGCGGGATTATCATTGTATTTCCCTCCTTTTCGGCGGTCTGTTGCCCTAGGATCATATATTCCACGTGATTTATATCGAACTTTAAGTAAACTAATATTGTATCTGCATCCAAAGATATTGCGTGTTGCAAAACTCATGCTAAAACAATAACATTGAATAAAACACAGTATACAAAACATTTACAACATAACAGAATCATAAAATAAAATCTAAATTGATATTGTAGACAATTAGCCATTTATCTATTGAAATTCAAAAATCAATAAATCGTTATTTAAACAGATCAGCATTTTTCAAATCAATAGCAATTCCAATTAAGAAATTAGATTCCAAAGGGTTTGGATTTTGATCAGGTCATATTTCTATACATTTTTCATTTCTTCTTCATATTCAACTAGAATTAATTGTATTTTCATGTTTGTCGTACTTCTTAGCGCCGATTCAGGTTTGTGAGGTAGGATAAATGAGATCTGATAGCCCACATCTCTATGTTAATAGCAATATAAACTGTAATTGCCAGTGGTATCGGCCAGTTCACTGTTTTCGTGTTTACTATTGTTCTAGTTATTTGTACATATTGTCAATATTTACTGTATATAATAGACCAACTCAGATTTAAATCGGGAAATAGTTAGTCGGTTCTCTTACTCAGCGCACTTCCGTGCACCCTAGCGATGCTACATGGTGACCCTGACGTGATCCAGACACCTAACCTTCTGATCACGAATCATCTCGATCACCCCAACAGCTAGGCGTAGTCTCATGAGATTAATTCCAGCTAAGCCGAGCAGAAGTTCACTTGTTGGTTTCGAAGGAACAGACGAACCGACGTCAATTCCGTCAAGGGTAACTTCGTGATGACTCAATCAGATAAGCAGAAAAGACAGGATCTTAACAGTTGGCATCGCAAGCTTGCACAGAAGTCGCTGATGACGCATTCTCGACGTTCCTCCAAAATCTCTAACGTAACAGCAATGAAAAACCCATTAGTTGGGAATGGGGAGACAGGTTGGAACAAAACCCGTCAGTCAGGCGCGGCAGGTAAACAACATCATGACCTGGTTGTCGGCATTGGCCAAGTCTTGACGTCAAATATGGTGGATGACGAAAACTCGCGAAGTTGGCGCAGGGGACATAAGTTATGGGTTTTGAAGTCAAATCGGCAATTACGAAGACTCGCGAAGTTTAGTTCAGGGGACGGAAGTTATGGGTCTCGAAGTTAAATCGATGAATAACAAAAAACCACGAAGGCTGGCCTGGCGCGGCATGTAGTCGCGTTCTCTTACTCAGCGCACTTCCATGCACCCTAGCGACGCTACATATATATAAATATATTGTGGCAGCATCATGAAACCTGTTGTTATAGCAGCATGATTTGCCAATGTCACAGTGTTATAATCAACTGAAATCCAGCAATAATGGGGTGAACGTACACCTTGAGCATTAAAATGATATGGGGGATCAGGTAATAGGAAGGGTATGGCCACACTTGGCCGACCTGATACAGAGAATCTCACAAGAAAGAGTCGCATTGGACGAGAGCCCTAGTTTAGTAGAGAGAGAGAGAGGTAACCTACGTGCAAGTAAAATAAACCTACACTCAGTGCTTTCTCAGTTCGGCCAATTTAGGTGGCAGCAATAAATTAAATAAATAACGACATAAAGAGCAAATGTGTAAGGCTCAGCACTTTGAGAAATTTAGGAAAGCATTTTTAGATAAAATATGCAAGTCAAGAAAACAGTAAACTAAACATTATTGAATATTACATTCGAGTCACAGGTTGCTCCCCACATATACTTTTTACATGTATCCGTGAGCATGTGGTGATTGCAAATTTGTTGCTAATGATTGTAATCGGTAAGGGCACCCAATGAATTTTCTTTATTAACGATTTGTGAGTAACATTTCTCGAACAAGTTTGTTGCCTTAGCAGTTTTGCTCGATGGGAACATAGGTAACGTGGTTCCGTGTAAAAGCCAATTCTTCAATTTCGGGGAGCTAGGAACGACTGACAATTCGTGGAATTTGCTTTTGTGTAGTTTTTCTCGAGTTTTGATTGAAATAGGGAATTGCAATGTGGCAACTTCTGTTAAGTAAATAGCAATGAGCCATAGGGCTGATTTTGCGGTGACGTCATGTAGACCTTTGCTTTGTTGGACGTCAGTTAGAATGCATTCTGCTGAGTGATGGTAGGTGCCTGAGGGAGATGCGATGTTGATCGTGGGCACATATTGTCAGTGGGCCTATAAAAAGCAAAACTGACGTGTATATCTGTGATAGTAGGCGGCGCAGGTTTGCTGGATAGTAATTCGTGAAATTGTGCTTGGAGTAAGATGTTGATATCTAGACGTTTGTCTACCATGAGGCGATGCAATGGGCAAATCCGATGTAGGATAAATTGATATGAATAAGAGCGGCAGTTGATGTAATGTAATTATCAAGGCCTAATATCGTGAAGTTGTTAGGCCGAAGAATAAAGAGATTGTCCATACTAATTTCGAGTTCGTAGATTTCGGCTCCTAGTAAGATTGTGTTAGATCCGATTTAATCACAGTGAGCTTAATTTTGTTGGCTTTGGTGAGATTATAGGCAAGAGAGAACTTTTCAATAAGTCTACTATCCAAGAGTTTCTCTTTTTTCAAAAAGTATATAACAAGAATGTTTTCTAAAGATAAGTTAATTTCCAGTTGCATAACAAAGGCCTCTTTATAAGTAAGCAAGCAAGCGGTGGGGGTTGTTTAAACGAAATTCTGCATCGAAGCTGATGTGGACAGTGCTTCTGAAATAAGAGCGGTTCATCGTTTCACACATGTCGTGAGTATAGTATATTAATGTGTTTACTGCAGGGCGTTTTTCAGTGTCAATGAGATAGGGTAACGTGGAACAAGTGACTTTAAGATTAGCTGTATCCAGTTGTTTATTGATAAACAGTTTTGTCTCTTGAGATAGGTTGGCTTCTATAATATAACGTGCCGTTCTTGTAGCAATAAAGTACGGACGGAGTGTTTCCACACCAACTATATAGATGTAAGCACGACACTGCTCGTAGCATTCCAGTAAGCATTGTTCTGAAACAGAGTGCTGTGAGGAGATTGAGCTGGAGGGGGAGCACGAGCATTGGTGACGTTTCTTTCACTGTGGTAAAGCAATAGTTTGTAAGATACTTTCTTCATGTATAGTAGTATCCATTGTTTGAGTACATTTAAGAGAATGTTCAGTGTCTGTTTCGGACCCCTTGGTGAGTTGGCTGCCAGAGTTGTACCAGTGGCAGGAACTCAGTGAGGTTGAGTGGCCACTCAAAACGTCTTCGCTCCCATAGTTGTACCAGAGGGAGGAAGAAGGGTTCTCCACACCAACAGGTATGTTTGTCATGTGCAATTGAGTTACTGCTCCCAAACTAGGTGAGTAGTTTCCACCGGCATCCAACTTGTGCAGAGGATGCGAAGGCGGACGCCTAGTTTGGTGTGGTTTTTTAATACGCCGCCGGCGACTGGAGGGGTGAGGATTCTTGGTATCTCTGCCGGATTGGTGAGGCTGTGTTCTCTTCATTGAGATTAGAGCTAAATAGGTATGTGAGGTTGAGATCCCGATTTTTGGGATTTGGTATAATGTTAGGGCGTGCCTTACGTTTAGGTAAAATGCGTCTTGGTAGAGGTAGAATGTTAGTGTGGCTCAAAGGCTCATCAAACAAATCCTCATGTACATGTCATTGTTATTTTTGACCAGCATGTGGCTAGTTTGCGAGTTTGCTTACCATCGGACGTTTGCACTGGTGTAAACAAATAGACTTTGTCGCCTTTTTTATGTGGTTATTCATATAGAATTTTGTTGTAGTTGCGGCTTCGGCATACAGAGCTCTTTTTGTTAAACATGCAAATGGTTTTGTGTATTTCTTGTAAGTCGGAGATGAGATTTTTGACATAGTTATTGTTAGAGACAGGTTGGTAGCGTTTATACATCATAGTTAGAGGTGTAGAAGCTTCGTGGTCATATGTAACTTTAAATGGTGTGAGGCCAGTTGTTGAATGAATTGATGTATTATAGAAGTATTTGATGTGCGGTAGTATAGAGCGCCAGTTTTTCCCACCAATTCGTGATGTTGCTATTCGAACGTACTGAGTGTTTAACGTACACTCTGTTTGCATGATGCCATTGTGGCCTCTCTCATGGAATTTTCTGCCTATGTCACATTTGTAGTATTTAGGCAGTCCAATACAGTTGTGATGCTTATCAGCAACAAAGAGGAGGCCATTTGATGTTAATTTCCAATTATACGTGTTATAATATTTAGTTAGTATGTTATTAAGATTAGTATGTGGGTTATTAATTTTTTCAATGATTTGTTGTAATTGCATATCGTTGGTATATGTTTGATTATCTCTTGTTCGGTTATCTCTTCTTTTAGGGACACTGGTAGCAGAGGGTGTCCTTTTCAATCAGTGTTAATATCCGGGAAGGGGACTTTGTCCACTGTTGGCTTTGCAGTATTGCAGTGGTAATGAGGTAATGCTGTTGAGATCGGCATTGGTGTGTTGTATACTCTTGTGATGGATGATGGTAAAATTGAAGCTCATTAGAAACTCAATCCACCTGGTGATTATATTGGATCTGTCACATGAAATTTTTTTAAGCCAGCTGATGCTGGAATAATCAGCGCGGACTGTGAAATGTGGTTGGACTAGTAGAAAATAGCGGAACTTTTTTAGACTTTCAATTAGTGCGAGCATCTTGACTTTTATGGACCAGTAATTTAATTCAGCTGGACGTAGCTTCTTACTGAAAAATTGGATGGGACATTCAATGCCATCGATGATTTGACTAAGTGCGGCGGCTATGGCAACTGAACTGGCATCGCAGTCAAGAATAAATTCTTTGGAGAAATCAGGTGTATTTAGGCTAGGCAGTAGATGTAGCTCTATTTTTAATTTGTCTAGTTCTTGTTGGTGGTCCCATTTCCATGTAAAGGGTGTCTTACTCTTGAGTAGGTTAGATAAATGGATGGTTTTTTCAGCAATATAAGATGATCAGGAATAGATTTGGAAGCAACTAGTATATTGTCGATTTAGGCGGCAATTCCTTCGGCTAGTTGATGGTTGTCGTCTTGGAGAACTTTTGTACATATCATTGAAACGTAGCTGGGGCATTACATAGCTCGAAGGCCATACACAGCTATTCAAACAGGCCATATGGTGTTATGAAGGCCATTTTCTCAATGTCACTATTACACATTGGTACTTGCCAGTACACTTTGCAAAGGTCGAACATTGTGAAGAAGGAATTGTGGCAAGATGTATATAAAATTTGGTCAATTCGAGGAAGAGGATAGGCGTCCTTTTTCGTGATGTTATTCAACTTCCAGAAATCAATGCATAAGCGATATTTGTCATTTTGTTGTATAAAGACAGTAGGTGAGGCATACGGATTTTTCGATGGTTGGATAATGCCGTTGTTGAGTAATTCAGTAATTATCTTGGAATATTCCTGTGTTAAGTGTTCTGGTACTGGACGTACAGGTTGACGAATTGGAATGTTATTGATGGTATTGATGCAGTGCTCCACGCCGATGGCTTTGCCTACACTAATTGTGTTGAAATTAAATACAGACTGATGTTTCTCTAGGGTGGCATTGAGAGAGTCAATCTCGCTGTTGGTTAAGTGAAGGTGCAAGGTTGTTGTTATTTCAGGTATCAGTTGATTTACTGATGGGTGGTTGGCAAGTTCTAATGAAAGCACTGGTTTTGTGTTTATATTTACTACTGTTATTAATGGTGTTGCGGATATCATTATGTTATCAGGTGTGATTTTTAACAACTTATTGCTTTTATTTAGTATGGCTGTTGTGACAGTGTTATTTTTGCATTGCAGGATGGATGCTAAAAGAATGACTTTCTTAGCATTGAAACCGTGCTGACTGTTAATGATGTCAGTTGACAGTGGTTCATTTGTGGTGGAATAAGATCACGTCACTTTGATCTTAGAGTTTTATTTTTGCTTCAGTCGCAGACCAGTACACTTCAGCAGAGGAAGGCGCCTCTGCTCTGTTGGCTTAATTTGTTTGCTAAATTTGTTTGGTAGTAGTGCTTACTACGTTTCCCACAATACACGAGTTGCTACGCGTCTCCCTTGTTTCATTCTCACACCTGAAAATATTTACTATTATTTACTGCTATCTCTATAGCAGCCTAGTACACTCGCTAGAAGAAGGCGCATATACAGAAAAGCTATCGCCCAGTGGAGACAACAATTGGTTGGCCCCCAACTACAGGGATACAACAGACTACTATCTAAACTGTTTTCTGGAGCACCTCTTCACTACCTCTGGACTTCACATCATCTCAAAGACGAGGGTATACTTTTGTAACTTGTTTTATAAATGCCTAGTTCTGATAGTGAGATGAGGTCGCCTGTGTTAGGTACCCCCGTTTTAGGTTTGCCTGTCGCGTCCCGTCCCGTGTCCCCAGCCCCGTCGCATCCAAGGTCTCCTAGGCAGGCGAGTTTCGCTACTGTCACCGCGAGCCCTGCCCCGGCCCTATGCACCGAGATCCCCCTTCCAGAGGTACCGGTCCTCACAGCGGAAGAAGTCCCTCTTCTAGGCCCAGTTTACCACTACATTCTACCATCACCGCTAACTAGAATTTCTAATTTTCGAGAAAGGATGAGTCATTTCGAAGGTAGATATAACTTCCTATCTACATCCATCCTTAGATACTTCCAGGAACATAACGTTCCCGCATTTGAGCAGTTTTCTATTTCAAAATGCTTAATTCCATCGGCAGCAGATCCAACTAAGCTTCTATTTGGTCTACAACTAGTCTGTTCTGCCAACCTTCGTCAGGTCTCCTCCGGTCTTTATCTCACTCCTATGCCAGTAACCGACACTCGCGCAATCAAGCCTCTGGGCTCCCATCACCACTACGTCCATTCTTTGCTCACTTCAACTTCTTTTCCAAAGCTTCCCAACTTTCCGGTATTCCTAAGTCCTCAGCAGACTCACGCTGTGCTCAAGCAGTGCGCTGGTCTTGGCGATCTCGCCATCAAGTCACTCCTGTACGAGGGCCTTGGCCATCAAAAGATCCTCTCGATGAAGGTAGAAGTCACCAGTTTCTACCAGCAAAAGCAACTCAGCGACTGGGTTGCCTTTGCTAAAAGAGCTGGTGGCTTCAGCCTCACTGAATCTCTTACAGTCTCCGCAGATTGCCCCACTCTCTACACCTGCCAGAGGTGCCAATGTGCTGGTCACCTTTCCTGTGGGGCGTTCCAGGACGCACCACTTAAGACACACAAGATCGTGACGGAGTTATATGCTGAGGCAATCCTCTCACACGCTTCTCTGTCTAAATCTCCATCATCCTCGCCAGCTAAAACTCTAGTCATTGCTTCTTCACCCTCTTCTTTGGACTCAACTTCAGATACCATCACCGAACTCAGTGATGGCGAGCTCACAGACTCGTCAGTCGAGGAACATCCTTTGATAGTATCTTCTAAGTCTAAGGCCAAGAGATCGCCCCACCCCACCCCGACCGGTAGGACCAAGAAGCCAAGAGTAGCCCCAACCGAGTCCCCGCCCCAACCTTTGACTAACCCGCAGCCTTGCCCCCACCCAGGCCCCAAGCCACAGCCCGCTGCCACTGGTCCCCAGCCCGACGCCCNCCCCGCCCCACCCCGACCCGCAAGACCAAGAAGCCAAGAGTCGCCCCAACCGAGCCCCCGCCCCAACCTTTGCCTAAGCCGCAGCCTTGCCCCCACCCAGGCCCCAAGCCACAGCCCGCTGCCACTGGTCCCCAGCCCGACGCCCTGAACCCGGAGGTAGGCCACGCAGTGGCAAACCTAACTAGTTCACACAGTATTGGTTGCAAAATCTCATCTGCTACTTCCTTGTCTCTTCTTTTAGTGATCAATATGGAAACTGTTTTAACCTTTAATGTAAATGGCCTAAACTCCCCTAATAAACTCAATATCATACTCAACACCCTCAAAATACATAAGGTAGATGTAGCTTTTTTACAAGAGACGAAACTTGAATCCTTCCCTGATGACAGTCGCACCTTACTTGATTTTTATAACTATACCGCAATACTTGAACCCAGGTCAGGTCACTCTAAGGGTGGCTTGATTACTTTAATATCTAAATCGATAGAAATAGAAGCAGTCCACTCGGACACTAACTTTCAAATTTTTAGGGCCCCAGATAACACTATGTATATTAATTACTACTTAAGTAGATCGCAACACAAAGTTACTGCTTGCAGTATCAGTGATTTTATTTCCAAATACCATCCACGTGCTGTCATCATGGGGGGTGATTCAAATTTCCACTACCTCTCTAACGACACAGTTAATTCAACCACGTCGAAAAATTTAAGTGTTTCGCGTTGGCAACATTTTAAGAAAATCCTACTTGAACCGTTTTAAGAAAATCCTACTTGACCCGTTTTCCCTAGTCGATACAGCTCATAAATGTAATAACCACTCTTATACCTATAAATGTCCTCCTTATCAGTCCCGTATTGATCACTGCTTTGCAACCAATACTGTGCAGCTAGTTACCAGTGAGTTACTGGACCTCAATGTCTCGGACCACCGACCCTTGGTCACTAGGGTCTCTTTGTCGGAGCCACCTGGTCCCGGCATCTGGCGTCTAAGCTCGGACACACTCGATTCCTGCAACAACGAAATTACGCTAATACTAACTTTGCCCACTCTAATATTAACACTATTCAGCAGGATTGGACTCATACTAAAGAACAAATCCGTAACATCTTAATTTATAAGCAAAAGTTGCTCACCACCCGCTACCGTAGGACCCTAAATAACCTTAATAGCTATCTCAAATTGATAAGAGATAATCCGAACATAGAATATTACCGTTCCATAGAGGCAACCATCACCTCACAACTTAATGATGAATACAAGCGCCTGGCTGACATCCAGCTAGAATATGTTAACAACATCAATTATGAAATCAATGAGGGCAACCCACACGTAATTAAAAGCTTCGTTAAGAATCGCTTAGCGAAAACTAACATTTCCGCCCTATCTGACACGAACGGTAACCTGTCTCATAAGACAGAAATAAATTAAGAATCGCACACAGTCACTTCGCCCATATATATGCCCATGAGCAAACCAGTCCAGTTACGAGCTTAGACGTCAGTGCCCTCAGTCACGAGGACTTCACTTTACTGAACCAACCCCTGGGGGAGGGAGACATACTTGATGCGATTTCCAACTTGAAGAGTTCTCCAGGATTGGACGGGATTAATTCCAATTTCTATAAGCGCTTTAGTAACCTACTGGTTAAACCTCTGTTACTTTTACTTAATAGCATACTTTCTAAGGGTTCTATTCATAATAATATATCGGATGTAGTTATTAAGCTTATCCCTAAACAGGGAAAAGACCTATCAGATATCTCCTCTTGGAGACCTATCTCAATGCTCAATATGGACCTGAAGATCATCTCCTACGTCGTTAGTAATAGAATTTCCGGGGTGATACACAGATACATTCATCCGGAACAAACCGGATTCATTAAAGGGCGCAAAGGGTATTTCAATATTCAAACTGTCAGGGATATAATAGAAATGTCTAAGTTTAATAAGCAAGATATTGGTATTATCTCTTTAGATTTAAGCAAGGCCTATGACCGCCTAAGCCACCAATACCTCTTCAAGGTATTGGAAACAATGAACTTTCCGCCTTTCATAATAAGAATCATTAGGGCTCTTTATAATAATAATAGATCATACGTTCTAATTAATGGGTACATGACTAACGCCATTCACTTAGGGCAGGGTGTACGGCAGGGGTGCCCTTGTCGTGCTTCCTGTTCAACTTGGCGATTGAACCTCTCCTAAGGGAAATACGCAATAATAATAACATAAAAGGCTTACGCCTTCAACTAGGGACTCGTGTGTATCTGTGTAAAACCCTGGCTTTTGCTGACGACGTCACACTCATGGTCACAACTCAGGAAAGTATTGAGCATGTTCTTACAACGTTAGATAGGTATAGGGCCGTCTCTAATGAGAAAATTAATATTTTAAAATCCTCTTTTACTGGTCTTAATCGTGCCCAATGGTGGAGAACTCCTTTCGTTGGTAACCATCAGTATGTCAATATTCTCGGTGTCTGCCTGAATGTTAATAATAATAATAGCATTGATTATGATAGGTTCCTATCTGACAATGCACAATGTCTTGGCTTTGTCGGAAGTCGCAGGATTTCTCTTTATGGCAAAGCCAAGGCTATCAATGCATTGATTGTTAGTAAGATCCGCCATGTGCTTCGCCATTATCCCATATCGCCCCATAGACCTATACAGACAGCTATAAATAAGGTGACCTGGCCAAACGCTAATCTGCGTCCGACGCAGCTTTTGTACAAGGACTTTCAAGAAGGGGGGATTCGTCTCCCCAACCTGGAGGCCATTCAGCTGCTATCTCAACTGCGCCTGCTAGGAGACATAACCTCGCACGAGGAGCCTCACCCAGCCAAGTTTTCTACCGCCCAAATACTCCTATATAATAATAAATACTCCTCACTAGAAAGCTTGCTTTCAGATATTTATATACCATATTTTCTTAGGGATAACTCGCCCTACTTTGCCCGCCTTTTGCGAAAGCTCAAGGATCTCCACTTCCAAGTAAGTCCCATACATGCTAATTCAGATATAAAGCCGCTACTGGCGTTGCGCCCGCGCAACTACTTTAGTGACTCCATTATATATGACAATTCAAATCCGAATGCAGATTTTATCAGTAATTTTATAATACAAAAGCAGGGCCGTAGCCTTCAGCTACACGCCTCGGTCAAGTCGCCCCTAGTAGCCCATATAATAATAAATGAAAAATCCAGGTGTTTTGAAAATGCCAGTAGGTACTGGGACACTCCCATACCCCACCTAATTAATATCATCCTTTTAGCTAAGTCGTCCACTTGCGCCCCATATTATAAAACATTAATGTATAAGATTCTCACAAATCGCCTGCTCCATCGTGATATTTATTTCAATACAGGCTGCATAGACTCGCCCCTATGCAGACTATGTGAATCATTTAACGAAAATCCTAAACATCTGATTTTTGAATGCCCCGTCCGTTTGCCCCATAAGCCCCATATGTTTAATAGTTTCTGCGACGTCAATAGGCAAAATATATCATTAATAATTCCTTACTGCATTGAATCAATCGCATCTCCTAAGGGATCCTAGCACAGGTCAGGCCTCATCTCTGTGTACTACTCTGTGTGCATATTTAATTTTGTAAAATCTATAAATGGCTATGTGTGTTTTAGTTTGATTTATGGTTATTTGATAGCTTTGTAACTCTCTGCTTTATTTCTGAATAAAGCCGGTTTTGATCGATATGTGGGTCACAGACCCACACATTTATTAAACTGATTTTTGGAGAATCAGTAGGTAAAGAAGCTTGCTTCAGTCAACTTGTGGATCTTCTCAGTATTGCAGTGTTTCTGAGTTAGGTCTTTTACTTGAATTAAAATATTCACTTTGAATTTGATGATATCTTCAACATATGAACACCTGAGAGAAAATTCTTGTTACTTGGTTTTCTGAATTGGAAGAAAATTTTTGAATTATCCTAGCTTTTCTAAAACTGCTTGCAGGTACCTCAGAAAAAAAATTTGCTTATCAAAATTCAGTTCATTAGCTTTGCTTACAGCACAGATTGCAAATTCAAAACAGAATTCTCTCCATTAATTAAATGTAACTTCAAAGAAATTTAATAAAATTTTGCAGTGAAACATTCACCCTCTCCCCCCTGTGATCCCTAGAACCCTGATAACACCCTGAATTTTCTTGGTTCAAATATTAATTACAATTTGCGTTAGGTCTCCGTCACCTATTTTAAGACCCCCAGCCACGTCGCGTCACCCGCCGCGTCCCCTCCGATGTCTCCCAAGCATCAGGCCAGCTTCGCCCAGGTCGCCTCCAACCCGGTCCCGACCCTAGGCACTGAGATCCCTCTACCAGCGGTCTCAGTTCTTAAGGCTGAAAAGGTCCTCCTCTTAGGACCGGTCTACCGATACATCCTGCCTTCACCTCTTTCTCGAATTTCTAATTACAGAGAACGCATGAGCCATTTTGAAGCTAGGTATAACTTTCAGTCGTCTCTATCATTGAATTCTTTCAAGAACGCAACATCCCAGCTTTTGTCGAATACTCTATATCAAAGTGTTTAAGTCCTTCAGCAGCACTTCTTTTTTTCCAAAGCTCTTTTCTGCCAAGCTCCCTAAGGCCACGGTTAGACTACGTGATTGGTAGCAAGAAAAGAAACAAAATCACGCCCAAACGCCAATTATCTTGGCTTTGTTTCTTTTCTTGCTACCAATCACGTAGTCTAACCGTGGCCTAACTTCCCCGTCTTTCAAGTCCTCAGCAAAAATACGCTGTCATAACACAGTGCGCCGGTCTCGGCAAACTGTCGATTATGTCTCTGGTCTACGAGGGCCTTGGACACCAAAAGACCCTCTATATTAAGGTGGAAGTCACCAGTTTCTAACAGAAAAAGGATTGCTTTTGGTTTCTTTAAATCATCTTTTCCCTAGTAAAGTATTACAGTCGTCTGTTTTTTTCAATTTGACAAACGTTTTGAGAAAAAGAACTTGTTGAACTTAGACTCCAATCTGATTTCAAAAAATTAAACAAATTAGATAATTGCATAACCTTCAAGACCCCAATGAATGACTTGCATGAAATATTAATGTACAATGACCGCAAAAAGTTTACGAACACCTTCTAAAAATAGATGAAATTTGACTGCCTGGTTGAATCGCTTATCAGAGCCGATAGCAATGCTGATTTTCCCTTCATGCAGCGTAACTTTAGACTATTGGCTGTCTGGATGTCCAATTAGATACACCAGATACACTATTGATTATTGTCTGCCTCTCATTGCCTCACACACGAGTGTGAGCCGTCAGAGTTAGTATGGGTCGAAAACCGCAGCTTTCAGTCGCTGTGCGCTCGAATATATTGCTTTTATCTGAAGAAGGTTACAGCCAGCGACAGATCTCCAAGCGTCTTAAGGTTTCTGTTGCATCAGTCAACAAGTTTCTGAAGCTGAAGGACGCAGGAGAATCACTGGAACCTAAGAAGAGGACCGGGAGGCAGCGCAAGACTTCGTCCAGGACTGACATGCAGATCAAGCGTCTAGTGTCACAGAAACCGTTTTTGTCAGCTGCCCAAATCAAGGCCAAACTCCCAGGCATCTTGGACGACGTCAGCTGTAGGACAGTCCAACACCGGTTGCACTCGGAGTTGGGCTTCAAGGCCAGAAGACCAGCTCGCAAGCCATTTCTCACAAAGAAGATGAGGAAGAAGCGCCTGGAGTTCTGCAGGGCTCACGCGAACTGGACAGCTGAACAGTGGTCCACCGTCATGTTCAGTGACGAGTCTGTGTTTCGGCAGTTCGGGAACTTCAAGACCACTGTCTGCCAGCCGCCCGGATCGTCTGCCTTCTCTCCTCAATACGTGGTGCCGACGGTGAAGCACCCTCCATCAGTGATGGTCTGGGGCATCCTTCAGTGCTAGAGGACGAGCTGGTCTCTACTTCCTGGAGAAGAACACAACGATGAACGCCAACCAGTACATTGATGTGCTGGACAACCACCTGTTGCAGTTCATGGAGATCCAGGGGTGTACGACATTCCAACACGACGGTGCTCCTGCCCACAAGGCTAAGAAGGTGAGCTTGTGGCTCTGAGAAAAACTCATCACTCAGCTTGATTGGCCCGGGAACTCACCCAATCTCAACCCAATTGAGAATCTCTGGGTTCTCTTGAAGAAAAAGATGGCGGAAAAGAATTGCAGCAATGTGGAGGAACTCAAGAACCACCTAAAGATGATCTGGGTGACTGATATTTCGGTGGAGCTGTGCCAGAGTCTGGTCATGTCTATGCCACGCCGCATACAGGCCGTTCTGAAGAACAAAGGTTATAATACAAAATACTGAAATTTTTTCATTAAAATGCTTTGTTTGTATCAAATTTGATGTGTTTTCTTCACTAATCATGTTATATGTGCATTAATACGTCATTCAACACATAGTTTTACTGGACAGACAATTCTTTTGAATTCTGAGGGGTGTTCGTAAACTTTTTGCGGTCACTGCAATTTTCAAATTTTAACTTGCATCCTTAAATTTTTGCTTAGCATTCCTAAGATAAATTTCTAACTTTGTGCTTTGTTTTGAAGGCTGTGATTTTCTTGCAATTTACATTTGCAATAGAAATGCATTCCTTATCTAATCATTGTGCAAACATTAATTTAATATATGCACATGTAGTATTGCATTTGATTGAGTGTAAATACATCGCATACTTAGCCAAGTCATTGTTGAGATTGAGTTATTCATCATTAACCTTTTAGAAAAATGGAAATGTATTTGGAATTTTTAAAATGTCCCATTTGCTTAAAGACATACGAAAACACACAAATTTTAAGTTGCGGGCATTCATTATGCAAAAAATGTGCAGATGATCTTGTGTGTAATGACACTATTTGCTGCACAGTATGTCAAGTGAAAGACAGCTATGAAGACAAGAAACCTGATGAAAGAATTTATGAGTGCGAAATCCATCACAAAAAGCTGGAGTTATTTTGTAATGATGCCAAATGCAAGACACCTTTATGCGTAATTTGTGCACATACATCTCATCATACACATGATAAGCTATCTATTAAAGATCATGCACAAGATCTAAAGAAAGAAATATCTGAAAAAATACAGAACATAAAAATGAGATTCAATGAACTATCTTTATGCAGAACGTATGCAGAAGAAAATATGAAAGAAATGGAACAGAAATTTAATGACATTGAACTTAATGCAAGAAGAAGACGTGATTTTAGTGTTTTACAAGCAAATGAAGCCTACGAGAAGCAAAAATATCAAATAAATGAACAGAAACTCGATATTATTAACAAAATAGAAGAAAATATTAAAAAGATTGAAACTTCTCAAAAAAAATTCTCAATTCTTTTCAAATATACAACTGATGCTCTTAGTAAATTGTCATCTTATGATATTCCATTGGTCAACCAAGAGATTGATGAAGTATTAAAAAATGATTGCAACATACGTTTTCAATCGATGGAGGTTGCTAAATTAGAACTACATCCTCAGGACTTTAAGGAATCAGTTGTGCAAAAGAGGGTGTACTCGTATATTGGTAGAGTTGATTTTGAATCTGATGAAAAATTGGAAGCATTATTGTCTTTAATTCTGACAAAAATTAATCGCTACATAATATCACAAGTCTATCATACGCCAGAACAAGGTTTTGTAGATGATATTTTGTGTGATGATGAAAGTAAATCAATCTTTTGCATAGGAAGAGAAAACAACAGAGTCATGATTTTCAAAATATCTAATAGAAATTCTAAGAAATTCGATCCTGGTCTTGGGTGTGTCTATAGTTGCTACCAAAATTACTTAGCTTTCTTAGGCCATCAAAATATTCTTGCCTTGTGCTATTCTGGCCACAATACACATCATCAATTAATTGAATTAGATAATGATTTAAAAAAATCAAAGGAGTTCCCAATTTCATTTTGTAATGTGAAGGATCTAACAGCAATGTATTCAAGTCCTTGCAAGAAATATGTTCTCTTCCTGTCTGTGAATTTAAGGAAATTTTACAAATACAACATCATTGCAAAGGAAAATGAAGTAGCAAATGTACCCAATCAATGGTCTCTCAATGGTCTCATAAAGTTTAGTATTAGTGGAGATTTAGGGAACATTGTTCTTTCGGATTTGGGCAAAATGTATTTGTTTTCCTTCAAGAATTCAGAAATTATTCGAGTATTTGCTAAAAATAATTGTCGTTTCATTGGAGTTTCTTTTCTTACTGAAAATGTAATGATTACTCACTTAATATCTTTCATGTAGATGGACAATTACTGAAGGAAATTAAAACAGTTGGAAAAGAAAATGATGAAGACTTTGTATTAAATGAATGGACAAACAGCATACATTCAACTGATGGTTCAATTGTAGTATTTACACATGGTAAAGACATCTTTAAAATCGCACTTCAGGATTTATAAATGACGCAAAATAGAAATTGGACTAGGTAGTGCTTCAAAATTGTGTACTATATATGTGTTTACATTTTATTAAGCTTTCCCTTAAAGATATATTTTTGAGATATTAAGTTTAGTTTAAAAATTTTTGCAGAGTCTGTGCTTAAATTATAAATTTTTGTTATCGTATTCTCCGTAAATATGTCAATATTTGAGGATTATTAAATATACTGATACAAACATACAAACTAAAATAACAATCCTAACTCCTAGCTTCCCATGAACGCAAGTTTAATTTCCCATATATGCATTTCTAAGTATTACGCTATGCCTAAGCATTTCTAAGTAATATTTTGTGCCTAAGCTTGATATTATTGGAAATAGGCTAAGATAGAGAAGAACTGAGGCACATTAATTCAAACTACTATCTGTTAAGTCTTTTGTTTTGTATCCGTGACAATATGACTTTAGTGTCCTTAAGATTCCTTTGAACATTAAATCAAAATAATAGCTTCTAAAATCCATTTTCTTGCTTAATGTTAATTGTATAATTTATAGAAGCACAATTCAGTGATAAAATGAGTAGGCATCTCGCTCATTTCTGGTCAAGCTAGTAACTCTTCATAATCCTTTATTTTGCTTAATTTATATTTTAAAATTATTGAAGAGAAGTTCAGAGATTGAGATTGGAAAGCATCGTTGAAATCGGTAATGAATTTGATTACAGAGTTACGGGGTACCATCCCTCTGTCCGTGGTTTTTTCTTTGTGAGGAATTGTACTGAGTAGCTTGTTGCTGCTGTTTCTAGTTGGAGGCATTATTGTGGTATAAGTTTTTGCTGCAAGGTTTGAGATTGACAGATGTGGGATTCCAAGAGTTTCTAGTTGAGTATTTGCTGTGTGGTTGGGTGTTGATGACCAAGAATGCTTAGCAAGAATAGATTGGGAGTCATTAGAGGGGCTGTGGTAATTTTTTAGGTTTTGTTCGAGAAGTTCAAGTTCGTAGCAATTTCTGGAGGGAGTATTTGGAGAAGAGATTGATGAAGAAATTTCGCTCTGACGATAGAAGTGAAGAAACTGAACCCTGGAAGGTTGGAAGGTTGAGAATGGATTGGAGGAGCTGGAGGGCCAGGTTGTGCTGCCGATTGTGTGGCATCGATATGCTGGAGACGTTCTGTAATTAGATCAAGTACATCTGGTATCTTCTCGCCCTGTGTCTGAGGCATAGATGCAGTGTCCAAGTATGTTTTGCTATCAATAATGGAGAATTGAAAGGCAAAACTGCAATTTTATTTAGTAGGTATTTTATTTTTCTCTTTACTTCGACT
>CABFPE010000526.1:505674-515959 GCA_900660155.1 Hofstenia miamia | reverse complement strand
TGAGCGGAGATTTTGGTTGTTCCATCGAATCGAGTTAGGCATGTATGTTCAAACACGAGACTGTTGCTAATAATTATTTTGAGGCGATTCACGATTCTGAAGGACTCTCAAATACTGCTGCTGGCTCATTTAACCAGATAGGAATTCTACCAGTTCCTTGGCTGCTCATAATGGACCAGACCATCACTTTGACCGGGTGTTTGACCTTCTGTTATACTGGCATTCGAGACTGTTGTGAATTCCAAACATGAAGAGGATTACTCCTCCTACACAATTCAATAAAATCTGTTTATAAAGTCAATTTAATAATTTTTATAATATCACTAGTAGAACGTACAATTTTGATAAAGAAATAAATAATAATTATTTAATATTTCCAATCCTCTAATGTCCAGTTTTGGAAGTTCTTTGCAACTTCTAGCTACTTACACTTCATTGCATAAGTCATTACATGAGTTTTCTGGGCTTCAGTGATTTCCAGTTCAACCCTTTCAACTGGCGCCAACCAGTTCTGTGACTGACACTTGTTCCAGCTTCTTCTAGGCTACTCTATTAATATTTCATGCTTTAGAAAATGCTTGTCTGCTTTAAGCGAATATTTACACGATGGGCTTTTGGGCTAGAGCAAACCACTTAAGTTGAATGAACTCTGTGTAGCATCTGTTCCCGAGCGAGATAATTGCAAGATAGTTACTCTCGGAGCACGTTCCGAAACATGAGTTCATCGTGTACCATACCAAAGATCACTTAACATAGTTCATTTGCTCCGGGACAAAGCCCATTGTGTAACATTCGCTTTAGTTGTCTTCCTTTTTCTGCCACCTCTTCTTTGACTTATGTTAGTGGCGTTGGTTCTTCGCTAGCAAATCTTTGACAATGTGAAGTTGCTGACACTCACTATTCTGGCTATCTGTAATAACTCTATATTTTGCAAGAGCTCGAATTTCATACAATTTGTGTGGTGAAGTGTCCCTTCGTTGTGGCATATTGAGTTTTGATAATCAATACATTCTATAAATAATTGCTGCTTTAATTCTATTGCATATTGCTAATATGTGTAATTGTAGAGCGGTTAGAGTTAATATTGATAGTTTTAAGGGATACTGCATTGCATAAGTTATCTTATGCATGTTGGAATATAGCATATTTCATTGGTAGCATTTAACCTCATACTGTGAAAAATCAATATTTTTTCTTGCAGAGTGAGTTGTTAATGCACTTAGTAGTTTTTAATTTTACTAGTAGTTTGAACTGATGAGTGTAGGAATTTGTAAACAAAGTTAAAAAATTTAAATTATTCAGTTTGAGAATGAATATTAGGCAGTGGTTTTTAAAAACCTGCTTCTTTTAGTGGTTTGAACTTGTCAATTTTTTTAATATTACAAAATTCAAAATTCCGCTCGCATTCGGCATGACTATTATGGTGAAAATTACATCAATAAGCGTCATTCGAAAAAGCCATCAAGACTACTTTTCAAAAGATGTTGAATTTTTAATTTATCACTTTTTAAGATGTCGTTAATTGCTACATAACATAGGCGTAGAAATGTGGGTTATAAAGTTATACCTATAGCTCAAATATGGGGTTGATTTGGTAGGGATTATATTTGTAAGATCGCAATCGGTTTATATTTGCAGTGTTCTGTAGAAAGTTTACCGTACCCAGAAAGTTTACCGTGCCCTACCTCATACAAGAACTAATTTATTAATAACTTGAATTATTTAATTGTAATATACATTATTCCAAAGACACATTTGCTATAATGTAGGCCTTTACTTCATTTCTCACAATCAACAATATAGAAATTACAAACACGATGGGATACCGTAGATTTACCAATTTTTACCATTTAGTACACGTACTCTCTCTAATCGGAAAAGCCTTCCTCGTACCCACAGGTAAATGGGATAAAAACGGGATTCCGCACAACCCTCGTAGGTGGCCTAATTATATTTTTGCACACTAAGCGGTAATCATTCAACTGATATTCACCTCTCTTGGCAATAAATACCATATAACATAGGTGTATGCCGATTATGAAATTTTAAATCTAAAATTTTTTATTTTCCTAGTTATATTTACATGACTTAATACACGTTCTTGTATATTTAACCCTATAAGGAAAAACGCAACTTTTCTTTGAAGTCTGTACAGTATAAGTGCTGCTTAATTGTTGTTGACAGTTAAAGTTTTTTCGTAGCACTACTACTTTTACCATGTTATTGATGAGCTAATAAATAAGAGATTATACATCTGAATTTGTAAATGCTATTTGAAATTTAATTAGAACAAGTTTTTTTCAACTTTACAAACAAAACAAATTTGTTCTTAGATTTTCAAATAGTTCCCGTTTTAATATGCTTTTTGTGGGTTAGTGTCGCATGACGAATTTATTTTTGCAACTGGATTTTTCGAAACAATGTGTTGTAGTTATTTGTGCTGAGGTATGGAGTTTGGACCAAGTGCCTTTATAGTTTTTTCCTAACATTGTCATACTTTATGTTATTGAAATTTAAACTTGATTATTTTTTTAGGTCATTAGCATGTGTGATTGGCTTCGGCGGCATCGTTCAAAGTTTGTCAGTGGGACCTTATTAGCGGCTGCTTCTTATGGACTCTATAAATATGCAGTATACTACCTCAATAGCAAAGCTGTAGAGCAAGCAAGCGAACACCAACGCATTTCAAAGATGAGTTACAATTTTGATGTTAGCCAACGTACTTCCGTCACTCTCGCCGACAAATTTTTTGATAAAGTTAAAGACACCATTTCTCAACGATTTCCCACGGAGGCACTCAAAGTACAGCTATCTGAAACAAATAGCCCTGAGGAAAAAGTTGCAATTTGGGAAGAGATAAAATTGAACGCTTTTTGTCAGTGTTTTGGTCTAGTTTACTCTTTTGGATTCTTGTGGAGCTTAATTAAAACCCAAGTGAGTCTTTTAGCGGGGATTTTGTACCGAGAATCATCTGAAGAATCAAGCAGCAATTTTGGCAAGGATAAGCAAGAACAATATCTCTTGGTTATTGAAGACTTTGTATCCGAAGGCATCAATCGTCTGCTAACTGATATTTCGGAAGTAGTTGTGGAAAATATTCAACCGCTGGCCTTAAGCGATTCATTCAATGTGTCGGGTATGAAATCTATCTTCGTTGGCATCAAGGAGCGTTTTGAATTTCGTCATCTATTTACTAGTTCTCAATATTTCACCTCCATTATTCTTCCAAAGCAATTGCGGTACATTGAGATCCAAGTTCTTATTGATGAAACGAAAAATATCTTTGATGGAAATGTTTATTAATTACGGCATTCAATTGTATCACTAATGAGTTCTTTGATAGAATCCTTTCAAATATATTTCTCGATCCCAGATTACTATCCGACTCTTTGTCTGATGACAATAAACTGTTCCTTGCCAAGTGGATACCAATTTTGGAATCTCAACTCTACACTCTCTCTTCAAACATCATGCTCTTTTATTGTAATCAGACTGTTGATAGTTTTTGTGCAAATCTTTATGAATCTTTTCTTGATTAAGTTTGTTCAATTTTTTTAGTGAAATCTTGTATTCAATTGGAAATGTTTATTAATTACGGCATTCAATTGTATCACGAGTTCTTTGATAGAATCCTTTCTTTCAAATATATTTATCCCAGATTACTATCCGACTCTTTGTCTGATGACAATAAACTGTTCCTTGCCAAGTGGATACCAATTTTGGAATCTCAACTCTACACTCTCTCTTCAAACATCATGCTCTTTTATTGTAATCAGACTGTTGATAGTTTTTGTGCAAATCTTTATGAATCTTTTCTTGATTAAGTTTGTTCAATTTTTTTAGTGAAATCTTGTATTCAATTGGAAATGTTTATTAATTACTTACATAAGATACGGCATTCAATTGTATCACTAATGAGTTCTTATTATTGTTGAGAATTGAATTTATAAATTTGAATCAATACATGGATAAACACTTTGCATCCATAATTATTTATTGATTATTTATTTATTCTTTTGCTTTTAACGAAATATACCTTATTCTACTTTTTACAGAGTTAGGTGTACATTGTATACATCTCTTATATTATATGGATCAGTAATCTGGTATGCTGATGTTAGTGATGTTTCAAAACTTGTGCTTTTTCAGAAAAAGTGTATTAAATGAATAATTCGAATTCAACTTTTGGATATTGAATGCATCATCGACTTATTGCGAAATACTGATTTTAACATAATGAAATATGTATCACTGCACATTCCATTTGAAAATGTCAGAAAAAGCAACGTATTTAATAGAAAAAAGGTATTAAAGGTAAAAACTGAACATGATTACTTTAGACGCACATGTAGAATGTGCAATTATTTGTTTCGAAAATGTAACATAAATGTATTGAATGATTCATGGGAAATGGAAAATGAAATTAAAAATGTGTTCTTCACATTTCTTCAAAATACTCTAATTCTCCCACTTGCAAAAGATATTTTTATGCTTATTTAGTGCTTGCATCTTCAAGGGATACAGAAACTATAATTTGTATTTATCTTAATTTACTGTTGATGACATAATAAATTCTATTGCATTCGCCATGAGATGATTCTCAACACAAGCAAAACACTGTTCATTGTGTTTGGTGGGCCTTCGCCCAGTGATTCCTTAATAATTGATTTTGAATCACTTCATGCTTCTTCAGTTGTAAAGGATCTTGGTCTTGGGTTGAGTACTGACCTAAAATGGAAAGTACATATTACCAAAAGGCTTAAAACACGCTATGCTCTATTAATCGAACTTCGTAAAAAACATTCCTTATTATATTCTAGTTACCACAAGACTTAAATTATATCGCGTCTACATTTTGTCCACTTATGTTATCCATCCAAGGTTGAACTGCAAAGGCTTGACATTTTCCAATATAGATGCCTGAAATGGATTCGCAATGGTAGTTCTTATAAAGATCGTCTAATTCAATCGAGTATGATGCCAATATCCTGCCTTATTCAGTTTAAAGATCTTATAATGCTAAATCAGCTCATTGCAGGGAAGATTGACTTTCCGGTCTGAATTACATTTCGATGAAATATTCAGACAAACCTCTATGGAATCTTCAGCGGGCTTTCTTGGTCCTTAAACGAGTTCGCACGAAGACTTCCGACTCTAATTTCTTCTTTCGAGCAGTAAAGCTCGCAAATTCCCTTCCCAAATATACTTCACTGGATATATTTAGCCAATCATAATTTTTTAAGAGTGAACTGAAAGCATTATTTGTAAAATTAGTAAATGGTCGCTATAATAATCATTTTATTTCTAATTGCCATTTTTAGTCAATTTAAGTCCTTTAGTACTACTATTATTATTATTATTATTATTATGTCTGTTCCGGTCGAAGACGGTCGGGTCTCACTCTCGCTCGCAGAAGCGATACGTGAAAATCTATTCGCTGGCGCGCCTACCCTCGATGCGGCGTTTTCTTTAATCAAAGATAAAAAGAAAACGCCGCTTCATCAAATGTTCGCTCTACTCAACAAAGAAAACGCCACTGAAGCTCTTCTACTCCTCTTCAAAAGTTCATTGAAATCTGTCTCTAATGCTTCAACCCAGTCTTCTCCTACAAAATCAGCTAATTCTNCTGTTCTGGTTGAAGACAGTCGGGTCTCACTCTCGCTCGCAGAAGCGATACGTGAAAATCTATTCGCTGGCGCGCCTACCCTCGATGCGGCGTTTTCTTTAATCAAAGATAAAAAGAAAACGCCGCTTCATCAAATGTTCGCTCTGCTCAACAAAGAAAACGCCGCTGAAGCTCTCCTACTCCTTTTCGAAAGTTCATTGAAATCTGTCTCTAATGCTTCAACCCAGTCTTCTCATACAAACAATGCATCATGTTCTATGCAAATGTTTGATTCTCCTTCTGAACATCGCTATGTCTCTTTCAAACATCCGCCCAAGTCTCCTAGAAAGAAATCTAATGAAGCACGAAGTTCTACTCTACCGCGAAGACAAGTGAAATCTATCAAACCTGGCACATCATCACTAATCATTGGAAGCAGCATTCTAAAATATGTCCGCTCACATAATCTTTTACATAATCAAACCACTTCAATCCATTCATATCCTGGTCACAACTCTAGGCTTCTTGCTGAAAAGATCTCACAATATCCGAAAGTTCACGTCAATTCTGTCATTCTAAACACTGGTCTAATCGATGCAATACACTCCACTGATGTTCGAACATTCAAATCAAATATCAATCATCTAGTTGAACTGATTTGTCTCAAATTCTCACCACGCTTCATCTACTTCTTGGAAATCACTCCTGTCTGCAAACCTTCAATATTACAACGAAATCACATCATTGCCGAATTCAACGAAGTCCTATCGCGTATGTCGTCAAGCAACTTCAATGTCATCACTGTCTTCAAAAAATTCTTATCGTCACGAAGAACTGTCAACAGTAGTCTCTTAGCCCTTGACGGGATACATCTTTCTCGAAATGGAATCAAGCAAATGACTCATATCTTAAAGAATCATCTCAGTCCACGCCAAATCACTCTCTCATCATTCCGTGCTCCTTGTATTTCTTATGCAAAAGTCACAAGCTCCTCAACGCGTCGATGTCTCCTTCCGACCCCATCTCTCTATCCTCAAAATGCCTAAATCAATCAAACTGGTAAATTTTTTTATTTATTATTTAGTTATATATTTTGCTTTTCGAAATGTAACTATATATTATATGCATGCTCACATCCAAACACAACACAGAAAGCACTCACATCTCAATTACTACATGTGTACTACCAAATTAAGTACATTGATTTATAAACAACTTATTAGGTATTTTTTTCTTTTAAAATTAATCCTTTCTGGTGACATAGAAACAAATCCAGGTCCTATGCTAAGTGAAACAGAAATTGAACCCAAATTAAAAAACTATATATAAATATATATATATATATATATTAACACTAGAAGTCTTAATGCAAACAGAAACGATTTCTTAAAATTAATTACAAAAATTGGAAAAAATGCAATATTCATAATTACAGAAACTTGGCTTAAGCCTGATATCGATCCTAACTTGTTTAACCCAGACCGACAATATTTTGAGGTTTTTACTAAAAATCGAATAGGTAGAGGTGGTGGACTTATGATAATTGTGCCAAAATCTTTAAAGCCAACACGTAAATCTGAATATGAACTTAATCACGAAATATTTGAATCGCTGTGGATAGAAATAAAATCAATAGAGAACTGTTTCCAAAAAGATTTGATTAACATAACTTATAATCCAAATAAAAATTATCTAGTCGAATATTTAAATTATAAAATATACGAAATATCTAAAATATGTAATGATTATAACTCTCTAAATATATTCGGTGACTTTAATATTAATTACTTTAACTCTTATGAACGAAATTCTATAAATGAATTGTGTGCTACTTGTAACCTTCATTGTGTAAATACGGTTTGTCCAACTCGCATGAACAATTTAATTGATTACTTTTTTACTAATTCTGAAATTTCTTACAAATCTTTAATGTTTGAATCATTTAGTGATCATGCACTGTGTACATATATTAGTAACAAAACTAATAAAAGCAAACAATTTAAAATCATAAATGCAAGAGACTATTTATCTTACTCAGATGAAAAAATGGAAAAGGCCATAAAAAACACCCCATTTAACTATACTTACATATTAAATTCTGGACCGCAAATGATTAATTACATTGCAAAAGAAATCTACAAAGTATTAAACACTGTTGCCCCAATTAAGAAGCNAGTCGAATATTTAAATTATAAAATATACGAAATATCTGAAATATGTAATGATTATAACTCTCTAAATATATTCGGTGACTTTAATATTAATTACTTTAACTCTTATGAACGAAATTCTATAAATGAATTTTGTGCTACTTGTAACCTTCATTGTGTAAATACGGTTTGTCCAACTCGCAGAAACAATTTAATTGATTACTTTTTTACTAATTCTGAAATTTCCTACAAATCTTTAATGTTTGAATCATTTAGTGATCATGCACTGTGTACATATATTAGTAACAAAACTAATAAAAGCAAACAATTTAAAATCGTAAATGAAAGAGACTATTTATATTACTCAGATGAAAAAATGGAAAAGGCCATAAAAAACACCCCATTTAACTATATTTACACATTAAATTCTGGACCGCAAATGATTAATTACATTGCAAAAGAAATCTACAAAGCATTAAACACTGTTGCCCCAATTAAGAAGCGTCGGGTTAAGGTTAAAGCAATTAAATTTCCTTTTTCAAACACCGACGATAATCAAGTCCATGAGCTAGTATCAATTAAACGAGAATTATTTGATCTTGCAAAATCCGAGCCGACAAAGACTAATTGGACCAATTACGAAAAATCAAAGAAAGTAATTAAGCAATTAAGAACAAAAAATTTAGCTAAAGCTCAGCAAAAATTCTTTAATCAATTAAATTCTACTTGAGAAAAATGGTGATACGTCTATAAATTTATTGGGAAATCTAAAGGTCTTTCATCTGAAATAAATGAATTAAACAACAATAATATGGCCATAACAGACAAAACTCAAATACTAAATCATTTAAATTCAACATTCAAAGAACTTGGAAATTTCAATTTCCCATCTTATAAGAAAAAACAAAATTCTGATAATCTCAAACAATCAAAACAATTTTCCTTCAGACTTGCTACAATCAATGAATTAGAAAACATTGTTAAAAATCTTTATACCAACAAATCAATCGCTTCTTATAAGCTTCCATTTTTTATTATAAAACGTTTTTTTCCTTTTATTAGTCGCATTTAATCAATGTATTATTGATTGTGAATTTCCAGACTTACTAAGAAAATCAGATATAACTCCTATATATAAAAAAATGTGACAACCTAAACGCAAAAAATTATAGACCCATTTGTATTACACATCCTTTAAGCAAACTCTTTGAAAAACTGTTGTATATTCAAATAAACGCATTCCTAAAATCTGAAAACATCCTATCAAATAAGCAATTTGGTTTTCATGCTGGGCATAGCACCCAGGAAGCAATTTTATCAATCACGCAACAAATTAAGTGTAATATATCAAATAATAACTGCAGTTGTGTAGCATTACTAGATTTAAGTAAGGCATTCAATTCAATGAATTTTGATATCTTGCAAGACAAGCTTATAAATTATAATTTTGGTGTTAACTCAATTAATTTATTCATGAATTTCTTAAAAAATAGACAGCAACGTGTAGTATTAAACAGTAAATCAAGTTATGTTACGACTGATCGTGGGGTGCCCCAAAGTACTGTACTTGGCCCTATTTTATTTTCAATTTTTGTAAATGATATAATAAAACATGTTAAAGACAGCGACATTTACCAATATGCCGACGACACATGCCTAATAAGTACCGCAAAAAAACCTCCAAACAGATATAGAAATATTAAACAATTATTTTACTAATAATCAACTGAAACTAAATATTGAAAAAACTCAATATATAATTTTCTCAAGGAAGGCACAAAGAAATCTAATAAATGATATGGAAATAAAAGGAAAAAAGAAATCTAATAAATGATATGGAACTAAAGATAAATAATGAGTCAATAAAGCAAAGTGAATCAGTCAGCTATTTAGGAGTGGAAATAGATAATGAATTAACATAAAAGGGTTAAAGGATGTGCTAGCAAGCTCACCATTTACATTGAATTTATATTTACAATAGACAATATAATGAATGCCCAATTTAGATTTAATTTTCAATTTCTTAAGAAATTGCAATTTTTAAACATTATATTTTTCCAATAATTAAAAATAACTTTTGTCCAATTTTAAGTACTCATATAGACATTAATTTAAAGGTCCGTCCACGAATAATCGTGAATAAATTATTTTGAAATTTCATTCTGTACATATATCTTATAATTTTTGCAGAAAATTGCAAAAAAGCTCTTCACACACAATGTTATATGTTTATGAGATCTAACAAAAATGAATAATATTTTACTTGCAAGCATTAGCTCATATATTAATTATGATTAAGAGTAAATCAGATGGATGTAACTATCCATCAGTGGTCCACTAGCTAGATGAGTGGCTGTAATTGCCACTCCTGTCACTGGTGGGAACTGGTGGCTGCCCATGCCACTTATTCCCCCCCCGTGAACCACTTGTGTTGGCTACATGGGAGATAATGAATGAAAATTTGAAAAAAAAATACTGAATAAGATTAATTAAATGACTGCAGGCATTAGATATCTTTCTTTCTTACTTA
>CABFPE010000526.1:434401-446686 GCA_900660155.1 Hofstenia miamia | reverse complement strand
TTCTTTGGTCTTACGGACTTTGCCTTGGGAGCAATGATGTTTTCAGAAGTGAAACGTCTGATGATATCCCCGACAGTACGTCGAGGTCGCGCCACAATTCGGGCTATATTACGTTGACTCATCCCTTCCAAATTTTTGGAGATAATCAACTTGCAGATGGCAAGAGGTACGTAACCAGGCATCATATATAGCGAAGAAAGACTGTTATTAGACATTTTCAATATAAATAGACTGAAAAAAGCTTAACCAATGAAATTTTTTACAGATTCTCTTATGTGCTCTGAAGTGGCCGAATACATTTTTCCAAGAAAAGCATTGTAGCATTTCTCCTTGAGATTTGAGGTAAACTGTGATAAATATGTCTCAACATTGATAAATTCCTTTTTCTGTAATCATAAATCTAATTAAAAAATAACAATGACATTCTTGATATCAATTTCTTAGAAATATTTATGACAATTCATGGGTGGCCGAATTCTTTTTTCCAGTACTGTATATATATATATATATATATATATATATATATATATTGTAATGTAATGTATCCAAGCTTTACTTCCTGTACACAGCACAAAGTGCATGTAAAAAGGAAAGTTGTAAAATTTCAATAGAAGCATTTCTATAGGAACAGGGGGAAAGTTGCATTATTAATATATTTATATGCTGTTGGTAGAAAGCTTTTGCTTCGTCATACATCTTTTTACCTATTTAGAATAACTTTAGTCCGAATATTGTGTTTAGAGAACTTCATTCTTTCATGTATGGAATGATTATTATCATTATTTATTTTCCAGGCGTTTTGTTTAAATGTTTCGTTAATGTTATCAATAAGCTCGTTTTTTACTAATGTTAGACAATTTCGAAAACAAGTTTAGAATTTTTTGTTTTTTTCTGCGTTTCCTAGTGCCTACACCACAGAATCGTATGTGTATATTGACTTAATGTATGTTTTAAAAATCATCCATTATTTATGGGTTGGTATAAATTCAATAAAGAAAGACGTTGATAAAATAGAACGAAATGCCTTACAAACAATATAATCCACTTGATCATTCCAATTCAAATCCCAGATATTTTACTAAGGTTTTTACCTCAAGTTCAAGGCCATCACATTTAATTGAATTATTTAATAAAGGTATAATTCTTGAATTCTTGATATTAGGATGTTTAGACACCAATACCGTTGATTTTGCTTCATTAATTACAGGTTGTTTGTTTTTGATAATTGTATGGCATCATTAAATATTTTCTCAAAATTATATTAATCCTTTTCACTAGTCGATGTTAGAATGTCTCCAGTTATCATTCGAGTATTTATTGATGTTTCAGTGTAAGTTAGTTTCTCTGTGCATATTTCATAAGTGAGAGGTGTAAACAACACACCTGACATTGGTATCATTACGGCACTCCAACAGATAGAGTAATATTTTCAGATTATTTAAGTTTTCGAATTGAACACACTGATTATATATACTGCATATATACATGTATATATATATATATATATATATATATCTCTCTTATATATATCTTAATCGTTAGCGTTGCCACCCTGTATTTACATGTAGTATACTAAATCAGTATTCTCTGTAATATATGAAATGACATTGAGAAACTGCCTAAAATGTTAGTAGTATATTGTAGAGTAAGATGGTCACTACAATGCAGTTCTGAAATATAAAAACCAAATTTTAAGATATTCATTAATAAAAGCATAGCAAACTATTTTCTGTAATATCTAATTCACATTTTAGACACAATATCGCACCAGAAAAAACAGCTTTTGCGATAAGTCATTCTTAATAGTTATTCATTACAGCCTATGGATTCGCATTTTAGTAAATGTGGTGTACCATATAGGAAAATGTCTTTCAGAGACTGGTAGCATTAAATTGCCTAGGAAGGTCCTTCATCCAATTTCAGTGGTACATTTTGAATATTTCTCAGCATTGTGGTCTCTATCCAATAAAATACCCAAGCCTTGAAACTCAAAATCATATGTTGAAGACGTTTCAAGTAACAAACATCTGCAAAATTCATTTACATCCATATCAAAGAATTGCAAGTCATTCATTCGTCTAAATGAATAAAGTGTATTTTATTGAATATTAATCATAAGAACTTTAAATTTATATAGAAATTTGGGCCAAATATAAACTGTTTAATTTCCCGTCTCGGACACAGGCTTAACAAAATTAAGTCGCAGCTCAAACTTAGAACTGCTGAATATGATAATGGTTCAGGCATAATTATGATCTGGGCTATGATTTGTTTTTTTACAACGATATAACTCTACAAGAACGTTTTTTACAAACAGGGAGAAATAAATATGTGTACTAGGGTTGTTAACCATTGTATTGCAATACTATTGCAGCCAAAAATAAATTATTGTAGTACTAGCAGGTGCCCAAATAAATAATTGGATTATAAAATTTACAAAAATAAGTTAGTGTAATTATTGTTGAAGCTATTGGCTCAGATTATTCGTCGGTTTCTCGCCAGGGTGTGCAAAACAGGGCTCACTGATTGGTTGGCTACCTAATTGCCGCGATAACGGCCTGGGCACTATCAATTAGCGTCTTAAACTACCACCGCACCGCTGTAGAGCAGAGCAATTATTGCAACAGTTATTGCAGACTTGAAATAAATAATTGCAATATGGGAAAAGCAAAAAATAAATTATTGCAATATTTTGGTGTTTGAAATATATTATTGCAGTATATTTATTGCAATTATTCTGCAATAAAATATTATTGTAACATCACTGATGAGTCCCAATGTTCCATCCCAAAAAATAACCACAGGCGACAACTTTGAGTATTCTCGCAGGCCCGCATGTTGCACTTTGTGGGCCTGGTTTGGTAGAAATTTTTCAGGTATGAATATTACTCATACTTCAAAGCCATTTGTTGGAGAATTTACAGCAAAGTTCAACAATAAAAAACATTAACAACTCATTCCCTCTTATCGCTGTGTCACCATCAGACACATGTTTACAAAATTGAAATTGATTTTATTTTCAGCAAAAACTAGAAAATATCGTATTTCTTGTCATAGACTCAAATGCAAAGGTAGGGTCCTGTAGACAGTTTTTCTGCTTTTCATCTGCAACTGCTCATTTCATGTTTTACAACTGCAAATGTTAGCAATAATAATCTCTTAGAATATGCCTTGTTTCTTATTATTATACTTGTTTCCATTTATATAGACATACTTAGATATACATTAGCCTCAAACTTTTTGATTGTTCCTTTAATCTACTTTTAGAAATCAACACTGAGCTGTTTTCTCCAAAGGGGTGGCAGCTTTACCACAAATCAAACATTTCCACAAGAACACCCTACTGTGGAGAAATAATTTGGAAATATAACCAATAATTGCGCATAATTTATTAATTCAGATGTCCACCTACATAATAATAAAGAGTTTATAAAAAATATGAAAATTACTAATGGGATGTCTTTCCCCTAAAAGGGTGACAACTTTACTCCTGTTTACCCAATTATTAGTCTTGTATTGTTATATTATAAATATTTTAAACTCAATTATAAGTTTTTTATATACAAGAAGTTTGGACTAACACACGGTTCTGCTATTGTACTAATCTTAGCTTCTCATTACAAGACAATTAAATCCTTGCAGGGAATGCGGTAGTCAAACTCCGCTTTTGGTATTTGAACAAAATGGAAAAAATTATTATTGTGAATTTCTTACATAAGTCTACAAAGGAAATTCTCACTGATAGTGACATCAGAGCTGTATGTCTACTTGCTGGATACATTCCTTATCCTCTAACTTAAGCCAATGAAAACACACATTTCCTGCAGGAAGGTGCGACTAGCCGCATATCAAGGAATTGAAAATTTGAGAGCGAATTTCTGAAACCTCCTTATTAGCGAAATCTTAACAAATGTTGACTATCTTTTAGGAGATTTAATTTCAAAAGCTTGCTAACAGGCCCAACAATAATGTACGAAAGGAATAAGAGTATTCTGAAACAAAAATTAGTGCAATTACACCGGCGGTATTGCCACGTGTCAGCGCTGAGAATTTCCGTAGTAGACTTATGCAGTGTGTATGAAATAAGGCTCACCATTTTCCAGAAACGTTTTCAAAATAGAATATATCCAGTATAACACATAAATTCGTTTATGTAATAAACTTATGCCAATAAGTAGTGATTATTTCCTTGTACATATGTACACATGTACATATATGTATATGTATATATATATATATATATATATATATATATATATATATATCTACATTTTCAATTAAGAGAGGGAAAAGGGCCAAATTCAATACGTTAAAAAGTGGAATGCAACCGTAATCAACAGTTGACGTTTTACGTTAACATGACCGTCAACCGACTTGTTAACTTGCACTCGGAATTAATGGTAAT
The DNA here is from genome assembly GCA_900660155.1 of Hofstenia miamia. Classification (NCBI taxonomy): domain Eukaryota; kingdom Metazoa; phylum Xenacoelomorpha; order Acoela; family Hofsteniidae; genus Hofstenia; species Hofstenia miamia. The sequence goes on along the minus strand of CABFPE010000526.1, from coordinate 442,281 downwards.
GAGGATGTATACATTAAAGGCAGAGATTGTTACAAATAGTTTTGACGCATTGGGATTTAGCATAAGCACAGACATTTGGGGCTAAACTTGTTGTTTACAGTACTGGAAATATGTATTCGATCACCTTGCTATTTTGAATAAATAATGAACTAAAATTATAACTAAGTGTTACTTTGATTAAGAAAGGAAAATTTGGTATGTCTAATACCAAAGAATATGTAGAATAACAATTGGATATTAATTTTTAATCAAATTTGGAAAATCTGTATTGGAAAAAATGCATTCGGCCACCTGAAAAATTTGTAACAACTGAGCAAATCCGAAAAAACCAAATTCAAAATAAGATACGAAGTTCTCTCTTCTAATATTTTGTAGGGTGTCCCTTTGAGCAACAAGCGATTGAAGCAAAAAGTTTTTCAATAAAGCTGTTGGGAATTGCATAACATTTTTTCTTTATTGTGTTCGACTTCAGTGTGAGGAGCATGCTGTCCAATTCGATATTTGACCTCTTTCCACATATTTTCGATAATGGGTGTATTTGCTAATGCACGCGAGCGGCGACCGAATAATTCCGATTGTATTCGTTAATTCACCACTCTTAAATTCTATTTGCTAACGCCAACCATTCCAAATGATTTAGTCGTAATTATAAATGTAAACTTCACAAGTATTTGTATGCTTGCTTGTATTTTTAATTTGTAACAGACGTTTAAAATTTTCGTAAAACCAATAAAGCAGTACATTAAGTACACTAGTTGAATTATTGCATTATATTTTATATAGTTATATTTTACTTTGATAAAATTTTGAAGGGTTTAATAAAAATTAAAAAAAAATTTAAGCATTGGAATTAACAAATGCAATTAATTGTTGTCTTTTAAAAGTTCCTTCTCGATTATTTTCAGAAGATGTATTGCAATAATCATCATTTTCTTCTGTGTCACAAATGTATTTTTCAATATCATCTTTTTGCCAAATGCATATGTTGTTGATAACAGTGCTAGCTGAGATAATGTTCACAATTCGCTTGTCTGACCTGGCATCAATGCAGTACCTTAGTCTTCTAAAGCGACCTTTTAAAAGACCAAAAGCTCTTTCAATCGTTAATCTTGCTGTCATTAATTTTGAATTAAGTATAAACTCCTCGCGACTTTTCACACATGACTCTTTTATTGGGGTAATACACCATGTTTTACAGCAATATCCAGTGTCACCTAGTATATGTGTACCGTCTGGTATTATATTATTTGGGTTAAAAAATAATGGGTCATTATCAAGCACACGCTGATCATGACAAGATCCCGGCCATCCAGTGTACAAATCGCCAACAATTGTAATGCATAAAAAATAAATTATTTTAAATTTCACTTGGTTTATCTACTACAAATAAATATATTTTAGAGAAAAAAACACTAGGAAATTTGAAAAAAATGTCGAACGAATTCGGAATAGGCCTATTCTTCAAAATAATATTCGAACTTGAATCGTAAATATTCGAACTCGCTCCGAGTAACTCGAATTCAATTCCAAAAGTTTGAGTACGACTATATTATTGGTCGGTTGGCCAATAGCGTTGAATTAGCAAATGAAATCCGCGGGCAGTATTTGTACGAGTGTATATTAACAAATACAGTTGGCCAACCGGCTACGCGAGTTTGAATTAACTAATACATTCCAACCGGCGGTTTCAGTTAATCCTTCTTAAGTAGACTTGGCCGCGCGCGGTTTCAATAGTTGGCCAACCGGCGAAGAGCGTGCAATTAGCAAATACGCCCAATGGCCATGCCAGTCAGCAAGGATTGCAACCTCCATATTGTGGAGGAAATGGTTCATTTCTATTGAGGTATGACATGGAGCACGATCCTGATGATATATTGATCACTTGTAACGAGTGGCAAGAGTTCCTTTTCTAGAATCCGAGCATATTTAGAGATTAAGAGAGTACCAGTGATGTGACCAATCTTGCGAAGCCACACTTCCATATTGCACCCCATACCATTACAGACTTCCCACCATAATTCATGGTCTCCGGGTAAGTTGAGCAAGAATCTGAACGTCTGCCCAGTTGGTCTCTTTATCAACATTCTTGTTGATGAGTGTAGCTCAAATCTTGACTCATCTGAAAGTATAACATTAGACCAAAGTTGAGATGAATTGTCTCTCATCAACTCAGCTCACTTCAGCCGGCGTAATCTTTGCTTTGAGGTTAAGAATGGCTTTCTGGGTGTCACGAAAGTCCCAATTGAGTACTTCTTCAGGATGTTTCGCACAGTTCTTGCTGTTACGAGGTGATCATCAACCCATACCTTGTGAATTTTCTCTTAAGTCTTCCTGGGATTTCGCTTTGAAAGGCACATAAGAGCTGATTGGGAGATTTTGGAGGTCTTCTTTGGTCTTACGGACTTTGCCTTGGGAGCAATGATGTTTTCAGAAGTGAAACGTCTGATGATATCCCCGACAGTACGTCGAGGTCGCGCCACAATTCGGGCTATATTACGTTGACTCATCCCTTCCAAATTTTTGGAGATAATCAACTTGCAGATGGCAAGAGGTACGTAACCAGGCATCATATATAGCGAAGAAAGACTGTTATTAGACATTTTCAATATAAATAGACTGAAAAAAGCTTAACCAATGAAATTTTTTACAGATTCTCTTATGTGCTCTGAAGTGGCCGAATACATTTTTCCAAGAAAAGCATTGTAGCATTTCTCCTTGAGATTTGAGGTAAACTGTGATAAATATGTCTCAACATTGATAAATTCCTTTTTCTGTAATCATAAATCTAATTAAAAAATAACAATGACATTCTTGATATCAATTTCTTAGAAATATTTATGACAATTCATGGGTGGCCGAATTCTTTTTTCCAGTACTGTATATGTATACATATATATATATATATATATATATATATATATACATGTATATCTATATAAATTTATCTGATCTTTATGTGAAACAAAAGATTATTTTTCAAAATGTCTTGTCTCTCATTTCATCAATTCTTTCTAAAACATAAGAACTAAAGACATGCTCATATAAATATGCATTTATCATTCTTAAAAAATTATTGTGGAAACCTGATCTATACATAACTGGTATCTAATGCATTTCTCCGATCTACTTCATTGTGCTCTTCGATATTTTGGATATTTTTCCAGCATGAGATCGATCTATCAATGACTACAACTTAGCATTTACTGGTGTCCGTGTCCGCACCATTTTAATTAGAATTCTTTGAATATTTGAAAAATCCATGCTCAATTTTGCTTATTGGACATCTCACTCGAAATCAAAGAAAATTGAAATGCAAATCCATTGCCAGATAAAATGACATGCTTCTGCAGCGATTATCTCGGACATCTCTGCAACCTTGGAAAAGGTTTTCATCACTCAACCAAGTGAAAGTTATTTCTTTGACTATTAAGCTTATTTATTGTGATTAAATGGGGCTATTTGGTTAAACTATATTTGAATATTAAATGTTAACGTGTCTAAAAAATTTAATTAATAAAATTTTCTCAAGATTTGCATCAACAAAATAAATTTACATCAACTCCCAATAAATAGAAAATGTGTGACTCGGTTATTGTATTTAGTAATATAATTATTTACGTGGTTATGTCATTATGATTTTAAAGACTAAAACAACTCTTATAAAATCTAATATTAAAGTATAAGAGCAGGCCAATAACGAATAATAAATTTAAAATGCAATTTTGAGTGCACTTAGAAAATTGTTTTGCAAAAAAGCGTGAACTTTTAGTCGTTCTAACAGACTTAAACGAGTTCCTACTATTCTATGACAATAACTTAAAATAGAACATTCTTCCATTTGTTTATTAAACATTTAACATAGTGCAAACTATACTATGAACATTCCAAACAAATCATCTTCAATTTCGAAATTTTTGGATTTCAATGTATGATATCGCATGCACGTGATTTAGATCAATGGCACACATTCATCAAAGTTCCAAATATATCAGTGTTATAGTGGTATAATACGTTGTAAGACGTATTAAGACTTCTTCTAAACGCCATTTCTTAACATTGCTGAATGCTATCTAGATTTTGGGAGAACTGCCATATTCGGGGTTGTACTTGAAAATTATACTAGAAAAAATGATTAATCGTACAAAATATTTCGAAATTGTGTTGGAGTTTGTTCCATATAAAAATGTTTTATAGCACACTGCTGATATTGGAGCAAAGTGGTGCAAACCCTCACACCTCTCATGAAACAAGAAAATTCATATCTTTGTGGAAAAGAAAAATCCACTTACGAAGGCGGCACTCGCATAAAACATTTACCATGAAATTTCCTTTGTCAGCATAAGTGGAAATTTCTCTGGGTTTATCCAAATGTTTAGCAAACAGCGGAAATTTGTAAAAAAATTAAACCATGTGTTCATAATCAATTTATTTTGGTAGTACTCCAATTTTTCTGTTTGTAAATATTTTTATCCGTTTGACTGTAAGTATTAATTTTGATTGAATCCATTATTTTTTTAACAAGATGTATAAACTTAAAATATACTTGTATACAAAGCTATTTTTCATATAAATCATCGCTTTAGAAAGTTTAATTATTTAACATTGAAACTTTTCTTTGTAAAGTTCACATGCTTTGTATTTCCAAGCAATTCTCAAAGGAAAACTTTCCTGTTGTGACAAAATTGTACTAAGCTGCAGGGAGTAGTTTTAACGCCTTAAATATCTCTAACAAAACAAAAGTGAATTTAAATTTGAATTTCAGAAGCAAACGCCCTTAGCATAAGTATTTGGAAAATAAGAGATTTAAGGATTAAATAAATAACATGGTAGATTTAAAAAAAGTTATCTAAGGAATCAGGAAATACATGTATGTACTTAAAAATAATTATAAATTGAGCAAATCATAGCTAAAGCTTCATTACTATATTTATATAAATATTATGAAAAACAACGAAAATGATATTGGAAATACTTTCGGTCTTTACTTTACCATCATCTCTTAAACAAAATTCATTGGTGGAAAAGATATTAACTTAAAATTCATTAATCAAACTAAAATAAATTCACATTTTGATTATTTGGCTTTTAAATCAGATTTCTCCTTCATATAAATTGATTTTGCGATCTTGGTACTTTGTGTATTTTTCAATGCATCAACATCAGTAGCAGGGAAAGTACTTTAAGTGTAATTTTCGTTTTTTCGTTGCTTATATATATATATATATATATATATATACGTGGGAGGTTTAGAAAGTTCGTGCGAGGAAATTTTTCAGACATACTTTAAAAACAACGATTATTCCAATAAATGCTTTAATCAAATCGAATTCAAATCACCAAATCACACTTTTTCTATATAGTCACCTTTACTTTCGACACACTTTTCGGCATGATAGCGCCATTTCAAAAAACCATCTCGAAAAAACTCAGGCGGTTTTGAGGAGAGCGCAGGATTGAATGCTTCTTTGAATTAATCAATCCCTTCTAATCGGCGTGACATTATCTTCGGTTGTGGGTGTAACTGGGCGTCCATTGTACGGATCATCAGCGGTTGAAGCTAGGCCTTCTCTGACTAGCATTGCCCATATTTGAAACGTTCTCAGGGATAAAGCGTCATCGCCAAACGCTTTTGCAAAAGTGCGTAGAATTTGACCACAACTCTCTGCTCTTCCATCGATGTCACATGAAATGAAAATGACAAACTTCTGCTAATCACATCATCGAGTTATGCGCGCATCGTATGTTATGCGCGCATCGTATTGTTCACCAGCTTTGATGCTTGCAATTCATTGACGGCAGGCATAGTCCGCTGATTTGTGGACATGCAGTCTATTGTGTTAAAAGTTAAAGGTAAGTGTCTGAAAAATGTCCGCGCACGAACATTCCGAACCCCCTCGTATCTATCTATCTACCTATATATATATATATACATCTATATATATATATATATATATATATATATATTCTTTATAACGAAATGCTAATACCCTACATTCAAAAAGCGTAAATTAGTAAACTAAGAAAATACAATAACTTTAAATAAATTTGTTACATTGGAGCTACGCATCTATTCATATTATATATATATATATAAATATATATATATATATATATATATGACTCAACCTACTTTAACTGGATTAACTGGACTTAATTGCTTCTTAACTTAACCGGATTTTAACCAATTTTAAACGTATCCTTAAAAAATGGCGTTTGCTTGGTTACATACATCTATGCTGCATCTATATGTAATTCTTATATGTCAAAATCAAATCGGTCTATTTCTATGTGTTAACATCCAACTGATGTTCAATATCATATCGTCAATAATATCTTCTTCTCATTTACCTATTTTTCAAATTTGAAGGGATTTTACGGCGTATTCTCGATCTCTTAATAGGCTATATTACACCTATATCCACCTTATGATGTTAGCATTATTGAGAATGATCTTAGTCTATTCAAATTTAATGAAAAAATGTGATCTCAAATGGTGTTCATAAATAATAATTAAATAATATTAATTTTAGAAGTTTACGAATAAATTGAAATCTAGTCTATATATCAACATCAAGCCGAATTGAAGCTTGTTGGAACTGATGTTAACCGGTTTTGTAATAATTATAAATATATGTAAAAAATTTAGTATTAATTGGGGGAAAAAATGTGACTGAAAATACTTGAGTTATCTTGGCAACGGTAAAACTTAAAATTATAAGTAATATATGAACTTAAAGGTCAGACAAAGTGCTTTTAACTACATTTACTAAAGGTCAACATGTTTTTCTCTGCTAACGATAACTTGCGAGAGTCTTTGTGGAACTGACATGACCAAATTGGACCTCATTTCTGATGTCATCACCTCTTGCTTCAAAGCTTACAAATTTTTTGGAGATTTTTTCTCCACGAAGTCCTTGAGTACGTGCTAGACATTTTCAATGGGTGATAGGTCCGCTGAGTTTGGGGGCCATTTCAAAACTTGGACCGTATTGTATTGCATCCAATTATTTCGTAAAATTGGACGTGTGAGGGCGTGCGCTGTTATATTGCAAGATCCAGTTCTCCGGATATAAAGCATCAGCATAAGGGATTAACTTTTTTTACATTTGGCAATATTTTGGACCATTGATGTTTCCAGGACCATGCACGATTTGCAGGTAGAAACCCCCCAACGAAAATGCTCCCCAAACCATCAGTATTTTAGAAAATTTTGGAGGCTAAGCTGTTGGATTTTTTGCCATTTTTCGCCAATACCAAACTTTTACCTTATTTTGGTGCATTTGAAAAATGCTATCGTCTGTAATCCAGACATCGTGAAAATCATAATCTTTCCAGTTATTGGCAAAAATCAATTTTTTAATTCGTGGGTTTCGGTGATTCCCAGGGTTTTTCTTGGCGTCTTTTTTAGTAAGCTGCTTCTCTTCAATGATCGTCTTATTGTACTTTCGTTGACTTTCATGCCATTTTCTGTCTAAAGCCTGTTTGCAATTTTCTTTGCATATATGAAAAAATTTCGAAAGACAATTGAAGGAACTTTCCTGGGTAAATTGCACTTAATTTTTCGTGGTGGCCCACTTCCCGGCTTTGGATCTTCCTGTTCGCCATTTTGAATCTTCTTTAATTTCCGACAGTAGGTAGCTCTTGATATTTTTGAGATGTTGTATAAGTATTGCAAGTTAACAACCAAAATTGCAATTCACAAATGAAAACACACAGTTCTGACTAAATGCTTAGAATGCTTATTTAGCGCACTGCAATTTTTGTCTAATAAATTTTGCTCAAAAACATTAGTTTTGACGGAACAGAGAATGAAAGCAATACTGTCATTTTTCGTCCGATACTATATATATATATATATATATATATATATATGCAGTTGT
>CABFPE010000526.1:391167-434176 GCA_900660155.1 Hofstenia miamia | reverse complement strand
GGGGGGGGGGGGAGTGGAATGCTCCCAAGACCTGCATCATTTATGTATATATATTCTTATCTTTATTTTTTTTATTTATATTTCATATTTATAGCAGTACAACAAATACATATTTATAAAAATATATATAAAAATGATGTAAAAAATCTACAAACTAAAGATACTTAAAATAAATCTAAAAAAATACAGAATTTACAAATTAAAAAGATTAAATAAAAAAGATTTAAGCTAGAATTTATTGCGTTGTTATTTACCTTACTTACGTGCCTTGATGCAGAGGAACTATGTTTGAGATGGAGGAACAATATCAATGGCGTTCTTACAGTTAAAGTGGATGTTTCTGATTTTTAAATGCAATGCTAACACATTTTTATCAACTGTCTCCAACTGATGTTACAATGAAGTTTCACCTCCCACAAAGTTCAACGTGATCCCCACTCCACTGGAAAAGCTTGTATTTTATGATAATAAAGGTTCAGTTTTTACACATTTGGTCTAATACTAAACATATTTTTTTAATTATCCAAAACTCCCCCCAATTCAAATGATTAGTTACTAACCTGATGTTGATTTTTCCATTCTCATAGCTTATTTACAAAAATCCAATTTTTATTCTAAACGTCTACAATAAATCCAATTCTAATGCGATTTTTATATAATATTTGTTTAGTAGGTATGTAAACAAGATAGATATCATAGGAGTATTTTAATAAATCAAACAACTACTAAAATTGTATCGCTATTTTAAGAATTTATTGAATCATTAAACACACAATTTGTTATTTGTTCACTAGAGATCTATGTCATCATAAATTTATAATTTCACTAGGAAATGCTCAGAATTTTTTGATAAACCCTTAACCATTTTCAGGGTTTTGTGGCAATAATATTATTTCCTATGGGTCATTTCATTTGGATTCAACAAATGACCTGTAGGATACCTTTAATTCCCTTGATATCTTCACAGGTAATTCAAGCAATTTACTTAGACCAAAGTTTCAAGATAAGAGTTGTAACTAGTAGTTCCTAAAAATTATGGTCATTTGTAGATGAAGAGATTGATTCCTTGATTGTAAGTCAATGTTGAAAATCACAAAAATATGCATTTTGGAAGCTCACAGCTTTTTTTAACTACTACATAATGTCAATAATTGTATAGAATTTTTATATGTATAAATGTCTAATAAAATCAATAAGATTCAATAATTTGATGCTTGCTAGAACAATTCTATTAGCTCATGAAGTTTGCCAAAGTTTGACAAAATTGTAAAAACTAACAAATGTTAATAAGAAATAATATTTTTCTAATTCTTTGCAAGCTGAAAGAGAATATTTTCTCTTTTAAATATGCTTCTAAATTATATAATGGCAAAATATTAATGACTTGTAAAGTTTAAAACTATAACAGCTAGAAATGTTCCCTCTAATGACCCAAAATACACACATTTTAATCTTTATGTTTCTAACTCATTGTATTTCTCTATAATTGACAGAAAATATACTGCTGATGTCCATCTATCTAAAACTTAAATAAAACATAATTTGTTGCAGTCAGTAGTAAAATTACACCAAAAACAAATTTGCAATTTTATAAAATTTACATTATAGGCATATAAAAATATAGGTGAATAATTGTTTAATGCTGTACGTAAAAACCAACATCTACAGCAGTAGCATATAATAATTACAGTCAATGAATGCACAGTAGTTAGCTATATAAAATCTATTAAGAGTTAAATCAAGCATATCTTAAATAATATACAATACGTAGACAATAGCAGAGAACAGTGCTGAACTCTGAAGGAGCAAAATTGAGAACAAGTGCGTTCTTAGGTATTGCAGAAGAAGATAGAGAACATGCTTGAAGCCTCATTTGATTGCTGGAAGCATTTCTGAGGATGTTTTTGAAAGTAACTGTATTCAAATCAGCTGAGAGGATCGTCTGATTTTAGAAGTAATGTGAATTGGACGGAAACCATTCTTGATGACAACCTGGAAAAAACAAGACTTGAAATAAGACCATCCATATAGTTAGCAACTGTCTCACTTCCACCAGGAATGCCAACTCTTCATTTGAAGCGCTATTAAAGAAGATGCTTTGGAACTGGACAGATGACATAGACATCTTGCTATGAACCTGCTTTCAGGAAGGAATATGATTTTTCTACAAGCAGGAGATTCGCTATTTGTCTCAAACATTGCTTTTAGTTGATTAGGGTCGTGGTTATTTGAGGAATAAATGTAGTTTGCGCGATAAAAGTCGATAGTGTGAACACTCTATCTGCTTTTTTATCGGCTGATAAAAGTCGATAGTCTGAACGCTCCATCCGATTTTTTGGCAAAACAGCCAGATTACTATCATCTGATAATTTATCAGCTGATAAAAGTCGATAATCTGAACGGTACTAAAACTAGTCGAATATCTACTTGAAACTAATTGCTTTCTTCTCAAGTAGGGAACAGACTTCCAAAACATAAATTATTGTCATTGAAGTATTTCAACATCAAAATATGTAAACATTGTTTACATTCCAAGACAAACCAATCCATAAACAGATGTTGTTGTTTTTCTTACTGTCAATCAAAAGCTGATAATTTATCATCTGATAAAAAATCGATAGTCTGAACGCTCTTCCAACTCCGCTTTTTCTGATAAAAAATCGGATAATAAAAAGTCGCCAATGTGAACGAAAATAATTGCATTTTCGACTAAAATCTGCTGATAAAAGTCGATAGTGTGAACACCTTAAGTTGTTGGGACAATCCAGAAAATGCTGCTATTATTTCTGACGTTGAAATTGTTTTCTTTGTCTTTTGCATTAATCTTTATAAGCTTTTCAATTGATGGTAGTCATTCAAAAATTTATATATATATATATATATATATATATATAAATATAATATAAAAAAAGCATTAATTGATATAAATGCAATATGCTTTGCAATTCAACTAGCTATATTATGATGCACGGAACAAATTTTACTAAATATTTACAATAATTACTCTATAATATGTCAATCTGTTTCAATTTAATCCTATGGCATATCATATAATTTCCGCACATGTATAATAGTTTAGAATTCAAAAATATACTATATTATAAATTATAAAATAAAGCAAAATATTTTTGCCTTTATGCAGGATGGATATGGAATATCACTTCACATACTTAGTTACCTATGCAAAAGCTATTGTACGTTTTTCAACTAAAAACCTAGGTTTTATTTTAGGTGATTACCTAGAAAATTTTAAGAGCGTATATATATAGTTTTTTTGAAAGTCGTGTTCGATTATATTTAAACCACGAAATATTTTCAGCACATAGAACACCTAATATACATTTCAAAAACATTCCCCGCAAGTTTTGGCCTCCACCCCTCTTGATCAAATTCGTGTTTATTTACAACATCTTTGTTGCAATGCAATTAGATAAAAAAAGCACTGCTTTTCCCACAGTCATGAAGTTATCCAAGATGCTACAATGCTCATCTCTTGATCCATTGAGAAGAAGCTCCTAAAGGACCTCTTCATTGTCTTACGAATGATTCTAGTATATGTCATTTTTCATTCAAGAACTGATCGAGGTGTTATTCTCATAAAAAAATTGTCTTCAATTATATGCCTGCGAATTCCTGTGTTATCTGTTAGTTCGAGCACTACTAGTGTAAAGGCATGGGCCAACATCTCTAACGCCCATAGTTTTTGCAAATATGTAACTGTAAATTTATTCAGTACAAAGATTCTAAATCACAAGAAAGTCATAGCCTAAATTCCATACCTTTCAAGCTTCGATCGAATGAACATCTTTCATAAGCGGTGATAAACTAAAATCTTCATTACTCTCTTCACTTTCTGACTCAGTATTTGCATCATCATCGCTTGACACAGGCTCCGAGGACCATTCCAAACAGAGAGAAAGAGAGAGAAATCAAATTTTTAACATAAATATATAGGCCTATTTTCAATTTATATGTATATTATATACACATATATATATTTAGAAATTGATACATAGTGCATAATATATATATATATATATATATATATATATAAATATAGAGTCGCTGTGTACCTTGAAAATGACTGGTTGCCTGTACAGAGCGACTCTGTGTCGTAATTTCAAAGGTAAACAGCGACTCTGGCCCCCCATGCTTTTAAAAATTGTTTTTTTAAACTTTTAATAACAGAATCGTTAATAAGAAGCACAATGCAATATATTTGCAAAATATTGTTAATTTTATGCAACTTCAAAATTTTATAAGGGTACACAGAGAGTTTATAAAATTTTTTTCTAAGTTTTTTAGCTATTATTTTCTTAACAATGCTTAATTTATGTAATAATTGCAAAGGAATCCACATCGGCAACAACATTTTACAAATTGAAAAAGTTTAGGTGTTAAAAACCCCAAAATTTAGAATGTACTGTAAAAATATTTTAAAAAGTTTTCGTGGGTGTACACAGCGAGTCTTAAGTGTACACAGCGATTCCTCAATGTACAAAGCGACTCTATATTTATATATATGCATATGCAAACTAATATTACAAAAAATACCATGGAACAACACTAGAACTAATCCATTTGTAAGGAAACTGATGCATGTACGCCTTAGGGGAATATATACATTATATCTATATCTATATCTCAAATTTGAAAGTTACCATCACGATTGCCTTCATTGACAAGAAATTTAATGTCAAATTTTGAAGAACAAATGCATAGAAATTCCAAAGAATGTTTTTGATCAAACAACTATTCACAGTAGAATAGCACAATAATTGTATTGTTCTAATATTTATGTTTAATTGTAAACAGTCGGACAAAGTTGGGTACCTGACAGCTATTTCATCCTCTAATTCATAGCTAGACTAACCTTTACATTATAGAAAAGTCCTATAAAAATAGACCCGCTGGATAGCAGAATGTAATAAAAAAAGCCTAGAGCAAAACAGTATCAACTTATTAACTTTGTGCCTCTATAATTTCACTTTGTTTAAATTCAAAATTTAACATAAATCTAGTTGTATTAATTTAACATTAATATGTAGTCAGTTATTGGATAGTGGTAATACTTCAATCTCTTAAGTTCTAACTTTAAATTAGCAGTTAAAGTTATAGTATTAAGTTTAGGTGAAAACCAATTGCTATATTAAAAATAAAATTTATCTTTTAAACTTTGAAGATAACGTTTTAGAAAAGATAAAAAAATTAACTTCCAAATTTACCTGTTAAATTGACTGCATTTAAAAATAAAACTATTCACTAGTAAACGCAAAACAAGTCGGGTTAATCAAGAATTACATATTCATAACAAAGGTTGCAAAATTCTTAACAAAATACAAACTATAAGCTACATGGAGAAATTATGAGAACAAAGTTTCTTAAAAATTCTGCAAATAATTAAAAAATTGCATTTTTCGAATCTATTTATTCAATATTTTCAGAAATTTTCAGCGTCTTTGCCCCATTATTGTCTCTTACTCGATCATGACTGAGATTTTCCCCCGTCGAAAAAACCTGTGTAACCGTAAGTTATATAATTATGAAATTTAATTATTTTATGAAATATATTGAAACTGTTACAATTTAATACAATTGCTCTAATAAAACTTGTTATATGTATTAAAAGTTAACGGAAAATATAGTGGTTTAAACTCAACAATTACTTTTGTAATGCACAATTTTATAACTACAAATATCCTTAATTGTCACTAGAATTTTATTCATAAGATCAAAGAGGACCGATTCGGTGTTCTAGTGGTATTAAATTACAAAGTTATATTGCAAAATAGGACATAACGTTAGCTTTTCCGCATTCAAATGTTTTCTACATAATAACAAATTTCTCTAAGGGAATAATATACGGAATACTTTACTTTATAAGTCATTCTTAATACGTTGATTTTTTGAATGTATAAGTTAGAGGGAGTAAAATATATACTTCTCAACATGTTGAAAATTTTCCAGCAAGACATGCGCTACTTTATACGGTAAAACGAGTTTTAACGTAAACTAATAGCAATTAATAAATTCACGTCTTAATTAATGTCAAGTAAATTAAATGTTTGATAACAAACATTGAATGCTTACAAAGAGAATATTACACTCTTGATTTCGAACATCATGGATGACGACCTTAAAGTCAATCAACCAAGTCCCCATGAAACAAATTTGAAACCAGAAAAATCGAAGCCCAAAATAACAATTGTGCTTCTTCTCAGCGTAATTGCAACAAATATTGGCTCAGCGTTTGTGATGGGCTACAACATCAGCATCGCAAATGAGCCGCAGGACCAGATCAAGAACTTCTTCCAAACCTCTGCCAGGACTGAATTTGGTAGCATACTTAAAGGTTCAACGCTCACGGTGTTTTGGTCCTCCACTAATTTTTTCTATTGCATCGGTGGAGCAACAGGAGCTTTGTTTGGAGGCTACTTAGGTGCAACCCTGGGCAGAAAGAACTCGTTGCTGCTGAATAATCTTTTTTTAATCGTATCACAACTATGCGGTTCATATTGTGTACCACTGAACGTTTTTGAAATTTATATATTTGGTAAATTCATGGCTGGTGTTAATTCAGGCGTAGGCACCACAGTTGGTCCCATGTATATAAATGAAATATCACCGATTGCATACCGTGGAGCTTTTGGAAGTTCTTTTCAATTGAGTTGCTGCTTGGGAATTTTCGTTACTGAAATCCTCGGATTTCCGTTCCTGTTAGGAACAACAAAGCTTTGGCCGGAATTATTCAATATTCTACTGTTTTGTGGGCTATTACAAGTACTCATGCTTTTAATGTGCCCAGAAAGCCCGAAGTACTTCTTAACAAAAGAAATGAATGAAGACGCTAAAAAAGCTCTGCGAAAGCTTCGAAACTCAGCAAATGTTGATGTTGAAATGAGAGAAATGCAGGAAGAGCGAGAATTGGAATCACTTGAACCAAGAGTAACATTGAAAGAACTATTTTTTGTTCCATTCTACAGAAGACCTTTAACTGTAGCCATTGTAGCCCAAATCTCTCAGCAACTGACTGGTGTTAACGCCATTAACTACTACTGTACTTCAATCTTCAAAGATGCAGGGTTTTCTACAACCACGTCTACGTACATCACTGCGGTGACAGGTTTAATTCAAATATTGGGAACCGTCGTGGCTATTTTACTGATTGAAAAAGCAGGGAGAAAGATTCTTCTGATAGTAGGCCTCAGTGTTATGTTAGCTATGCTGGTTTCTTTAACAGTATTTCTTTACATCAAGGAGCATTTTGCAAGCTATTTCTCAGTAGCATCAATTTTCATATACCTCATGTTTTATTGTCTCGCCGCAGGTCCAATTCCGTGGTTAATCACTGCTGAACTATTTTCTAATGGACCTCGTCCAACAGCAGTCGCATTTGCAGGCTTCGTCAACTGGTTGAGTAATTCTGCCGTTGGATTGCTTTTTCCAGTTTTAAAAGATGCAATTGGAGACAGCGTCTTTCTTGTTTTTGCAGCCATTGCGGTGTTTTGCATTGCGTTTATTGCTATCAAAGCTCCAGAGACAAAAGGAAAGTCTATTGATGAAATTAAGGCCTTATTCGTCAAATAAATGTTTATTTTTTTCAAATCATCATTAAATTTCACAACATTTCCGAAGAATCTGAATTTCAGTTAAAATCAACATATTTATATTCTATTAAATCTCATCAGAACGTCTGTCAACATTTTGTTGATATCTACGTAATTTTATAGTTCTACAGTGGTGTATATTTTCAATGCTAGTTATTGTATAAGAGCATTAATATAATTATTTAATCTATACGTATATAACAATAAAGTTGCAAAAAAAACCTTACAAATTCAAAATTTATAGGAAAAGTGTGAAATTGCTTGCTTTATTAATATAGTTTATTAAATATCGAAACCAAGAACACAGTTTTATTAAATACATGTAAAATTAGCCAAAATTCAAAAAATCTAACAAACTTATCTAGTTGATTCAGAACCGAAGTTTGAACTTCGTCAGTACTCATTATTGTCTGTGCACACCCTAAGTTGACAGAAAAAAGGGTTTTAAGTGGTGGACAAATTTTGTGTTTCATGGTGATATCAAATAATTTATCACATTGCTTTGTGCAAATTTGCTGTAAGCTACAGAAAATTGGAAAACAGAACTGACAAAAAGAAAAAATCAATGTTTGGAAATTGCAGGCCTCCTCTATTTACAATAGCAGTAAAAAATGATTCATCTAAGTCTTCCTCATCATCATCATTCTTCTGATTTTTTGCAAGAAATCCAGCAACAAAAAGGCAAGCTTGCTTTTCAGAATCAGACAAGTTTTCAATAGTATCATCTGCATCAAGTAAATTTTATAGTTATTCTATAAGAGCATTAATATAATTATTTAATCTATACGTATATAACAATAAAGTTGCAAAAAACCTTACAAATACAAAATTTATAGGACTCTCGCTTTAAAAAATTGTGTTAATATGTTTGATTAAAATCAATCTGTGAAATCTAAAATTATTCTATGTAGTAGTTCATGTGTTAAGTAAAATTACACATATTGCTATGACGAAAAACTGTGCAAACAGGATTTTAAAAGAATCTTTTTTTCTGGAGAACCAATTTAATAGTAGTTTTCGACAACCTACAATGAAGAAAATTGATTGAAGTGTTGCTCTTGCAACCAATTTCTTAGATAAAAGAATCACAGTATCACCAAGTTTTCATCAGTCACATAGAAGTGCTCGGCGTTGTTATATTTGTGGCGAAACATCTAGTACATTTTTTAGTCAATGTTCTCAGAATGAATTTTTGCTTCATCATATATTGCACCACAAAAAAGTACCAAGATTTTCATTAAATTCCTTGTAAATTTTCGTTTCAATGATCATTCATACGTAATAGTAGACATTTTTTAATTGCTTATACAGAAGTTAATTAAGAGAATACATCCTTAACACGTTAAGCATCATCAACGACACTTCAGCTTATCTTCACGATGCCGTCATCAACGACATACGCCGGTTGGATTACTTATTTTGCAGGGTAATGATTCCAAAGTTGCATATTCAATGTATTTTTCTTCTTGGGAAAGTGCTGCTTCTCCCTTCTTTCGTAAGATAGTGAGTGGACATAGATTTGAGTTGCTGCATAAATTTCTACATTTGGTTGCTAATGATACTATTACAAATGGGCCAGGAGGAAAGTATGCAAAAATAAAACCATTCATTGATCTAATTTTGAAAAACTACATCCCAAATCAGAAAATTTCTATTGAAGAGATATTGTTAGAATGGAAGGGGAATTTATCTCGGGTTCAGTATATACCAGCTAAACGCAAAGTTTTGGTATGAAGTTTTTCGAACTTTGTGAAAATTCAACAGAAATATCTGGAATTTTTTCGTTTATGCTGGCAATTACAAACCTACATGGAAAAATATATGGATTTATCCGTACCTTCTACACTGATAACCTTTACAAGAACCCGATTTTTGCAGATAAACTTTTTGATTGTGAGACTGATGCTGTTGGTACTGTGATAGTCACGACAAAAAGCGTACCAGCAAAAATCAAGACTAGAATTAGTGACAGCGTAACGCAAAAAATGGAAAGAAAAATGATTTATGCGTTCTAAGTACATTTGACAATGGCTCCATGGCAAAAGTGAAATCTAGGCGTGGAAAGGAATTGTCTAAACCAAAAGCGGTGGTAGATTACAATACGAACATGGGTGGTGTTGATTACCTGATACCCTATTGGTTCATTTTTCGACCCCCAAGAAATAGATTGAAAAAGTACTATAAGAAAGTTCAAGCATATGTTGTGCATGAGAATTGTTAGATAACATACAAAGACCTCTGTGGAAAAGTTACATAACGTGAGTTTTTGATACTGTGAAAAGCTCATATCTAGATATGCCAATAAAGGGACTGCTACTATATGTAGATTTCCCCGACGCTAAAAAAACCATCGTGGCTAAAGGAGTGTTCCCACTATCGACTTTTATCATCTGTCAAGAAATCGGCGATAAAAGTCGATAGTGTGAACACTCTATCTGCTTTTTTATCGGCTGATAAAAGTCGATAGTCTGAACGCTCCATCCGATTTTTTGGCAAAACAGCNATATATATATATATATATATATATACCTAAATCGATATTAAATTTACAAATATCAATAATAAATTGCAATGTACTTGTATTTAGCCAACTTTTCCTATTTCTGATGAAACCAGTTTGATTATCTCCTATGTACTTTTCTGCAATGGGGCTCAATCTATTAGTTATTGTATGTGTAAAGATTTTAAAGTCCATATTAAGAAGAGATATAGGCTGCCATGATTTGGGGTTAGAGAGATCTTTTGACTTTTTAGGTATGAGCTTGATTACTGCATTGGTTATGCTGTTGGAAATTGACTTATATAATAGATTCTATAAGTAGTTTAATATAAGGTAATAATAGAATTGAAAATTTTGATAAAATTTAGAGTTAAGGCCATCAAGTCCCGGTCAATTTTTTAGTCGTGAAATGACTTGAAGTATTTCTTGGTAAATCTTCTTCAGGTAACGCAATGAGCGACGTAGCATTAATCATGGTGAGCACAGCGTGCTGCAAATTACCGACTGCTCGCGGTGAAAGCATCGGTATTTGGCATTTTTTCACATCATTAGGTTACATTTCTGAACTTTATAGGTTACTTTTTTAGTTGGGTTATGTATGAATGCAATACCATTTTGATCTTAAATATGTTGATATGGAATAACTTTGTGGTTAATTAATAGATGCTTCCATAGTTCTAAATTGATGATAATGAAAGTGACCCAAATTTAGACAATAACACGATCATATTAGAATTATGCTCTAACTAAAAGCAGATTTTAAAAAGTGGTATTTACTTTCAATTGACATCTAATATAACTTCAAAAACATTGAAAATGGAATTTTTTCAAAAATTTTTAAGCAAAAATTAGTAATTTGTGAATGTTATAATTACATGTCTTAATGTTTGTTCCCATTATCGACTTTTATCATCTGTCAAGAAATCGGTAATAAAAGTCGATAGTCTGAACACTCTATCTGCCTTTTTATCTGCTTATAAAAGTCGATAATCTGAACGCTCCATCCGATTTTTTGGCAAAACAGCCAGATTATTATCATCTGATAATTTATCATCTGATAAAATATCGATAGTCTGAACAGTTAATACAACTAGTCGAATATCTACTTGAAACTAATTGCTTTCTTCTCAAGTAGGAAACAGACTTCCAAAACATAAATTATTGTCATTGAAGTATTTCAACATCAAAATATGTAAACATTGTTTACATTCCAAGACAAACCAATCCATAAACAGATGTTGTTGTTTTTCTTACTGTCAATCAAAAGCTGATAATTTATCATCTGATAAAAAATCGATAGTCTGAACGCTCTTCCAACTCCGCTTTTTCTGATAAAAAATCGGATAATAAAAAATCGCCAATGTGAACGAAAATAATTGCATTTTCGATTAAAATCTGCTGATAAAGTCGATAGTGGGAACACACCTTAATTGGTGGAGAAAAAAGCAAGACCACTGAGGGTTTGTGCTGCAGTGTCGGAAGAACAAGATAAGAATGGAATGTTCATATTGTTGAAGTTGGTCTGTATGTTGCACATTGTTTCAAAGATTGTCTTGTAAAAGCTATATTAGTTAATAAACAACGAACAGACCTTCGTAAAATAACTGCTACTTTTAAAGAGTAAAACACGTGACTGCCCGCTACACAAAACTAAGAAAAAAAGTTATTACAAAGCAATGTGTTGTCTCATGTATGACGCTAACAGGTTAATAAATTAGTATTTTTCATTATAGTTCAACAAATTTGAAAATATTTGTGTGGGGCACTTTCTTTAGTTCCTCTGATTTCTTCAATTCAAACAATATAAATGAACAAAATTTTCAATTTTAGACTTCTAACTACAATGGCTCAAAAAATCATAGCTATTTATAGAAAATAAGATTGACTTCCAAACCGCAAAGCGATATTCATAGCACGGCTAACTTTTATTGCAGATCGCCTATCTTCAATCAGCAAGATAATTTTCAATGTAGTTAAAACAACTGCAATCAATTCAGACTTGTCAACGAGCCGATATTTCCAAGCTCGGCTCGTTNGTCTAAGTTCGTCTCGGCTCGGCTCGCCACATAAAATCTCTGAATGAGGCTCGTTTTAGCTCGGTATTTTTTTTAAAATATTGTGCTCAAAGAATTTTTTACATAGCCCTTCCTATTATTTAATAAACATTTCTTAAATAAGATTATAGGAAAACCATACTGACTGCAAAAAATAAGAAAAATCTCCATAATCAAATTAACAAGCAGAGCTATTAACTTGCTTTGCCTAAAAAAGGCTCGTTGTATATCAAATAGTGGGCTCAAGCTCGGGTCGGCTCGGCTCGTTAGAAGCTCGGCTCGTTGACAAGTCTGAATCAAATTAATTAAGTTAAGTTAAAGTTCAACTAACCTTAACTAAACGAGAACGTACACTTCGATTTTAACATTCACTTAGAAATACCGTCGCACACTGCCGTTAAGTCTTAAGTTAAGTTTACCATAATGGCAGTGTGCGACGGGCCTAACCTATTGTGAGAAAAATAATTGTTTATCTATCACTACCAAAACAATGATTAAAGACTGTAATGCAATTCAAATGATTGTAAGCAATAACTACGCTTCTAAAGATATTTATAGTAGCGTTAACAAGTTACCTGCATAATCGTATTTTTAAATTTACGCGTTGTTTAAATTACCGTATTTACCCGTGTATAAGCCGCACCTTTTTCCACGAAAAATTGCTCCCAAAGCGGGAGTGCGNCGAAAATTTCAACTTTTCATTGACTACTGTTATAAACAATTAAAGTATTNACCTATTGTGAGAAAAATAATTGTTTATCTATCACTACCAAAACAATGATTAAAGACTGTAATGCAATTCAAATGATTGTAAGCAATAACTACGCTTCTAAAGATATTTATAGTAGCGTTCTACGCTTCTAAAGATATTTATAGTAGCGTTAACAAGTTACCTGCATAATCGTATTTTTAAATTTACGCGTTGTTTAAATTACCGTATTTACCCGTGTATAAGCCGCACCTTTTTCCACGAAAAATTGCTCCCAAAGCGGGAGTGCGGTTTATCTACGGAAACACTTGAAAAACATCTCGCGAAGATACCTAATTTGCACAGATATTGTAAACTAAAGTAAGGGATCTTGCTGTAATTGAAGTAAAGTAATATCCTTGTTTAAAAGACAAACAATTAATTTATTAAAAATAAAACAATATTAAAGTATTAGAATGTATTATCCCTAGTAAATACGTTTGGAAAATTTGGCAAATATTTGCCAAATATTTGGAAAAAAATGCATAATTTTTGTCAATGGCAATATTCCAAATATTTGCCAAATATTTGCCAAATAATTGCCAAATTTTCCAAATTTGATTTGAATAAATAAACGTGTACATAATATATAATTGAGTATTTCAAACATTTTTTAAACCAATATAACGAAAATTTCAACTTTTCATTGACTACTGTTATAAACAATTAAAGTATTTATATATCTAAGAATAATTTATGAAAGTATTTATATATCTAAGAATAATTTATGCAACATTTAAATACTCAATTAGTACTATTAGTTTTTTATGTTCATAACAGAAATCTAACATACTTATAAATGCTTAAGTTATAATTCATAACTGCCAAAATTTTGAGCTAATTGTTACGGAATATAAACAAGATTAATTGGAAAATTTTCAATGTTGCATTGGTTATAAACAAGATTAATTGGAAAATTTTCAATGTTGCATTAGTTAAATTTTCAATGTTGCATTGGTTAAGAATTATGATATTGACTTGCTTTAATGCATTTGGTTGGCAGTTGATTGCTGTAGTTTAGATCTATACGTCTTCTGTATACATCTTATGTATACTGTGAAGCAGTTTAACCAACTGCTGTTATAAATAACTAAAGCTGATGAAAAATCACTTAGCACAAAATTTGGAAACTTTGTCAAATATTTGGCAAATTCTTGGAAAGTTTGCAAATTATTTGGAAAATTTGCCAAATATTTGGCAAATTCTTGGAAAGTTTGCATTAAATTTGCCAAACATTTGGAATCGATTTGCAAATCCTTTCCAAATATTTGGCAATAATTTGGCAATTTTTTGCCAAATTTATTTACTAGGGATTAATTTAGAATTAAAATGTACTCTTAGTTATTATTGAAGACATGTCAGTACTTTACTTGTTACAGTTATTAAATAATTAAATACAGGAATCGGACTTAAAATTACACTTTAAAGTTGTAAGAAATATCTGAATAATGTAAATACATANAAATACTCAATTAGTACTAGTTATGGACTAGTGTTATAATCTGTATTCTATTAGCTTTTTATGTTCATACCAGAAATAATTTTNGAATTAAAATGTACTCTTAGTTATTATTGAAGACATGTCAGTACTTTACTTGTTACAGTTATTAAATAATTAAATACAGGAATCGGACTTAAAATTACACTTTAAAGTTGTAAGAAATATCTGAATAATGTAAATACATATATTTCATTGATTCAGTGCTTATGAATTTAAAATTTGGCTCAAAAAATTTTTTTTCCTAAAAATCTTATCCCAAACTCGAGGTGCGGCTTATCTACGGATGCGGCTTATAGACGAGTAAATACGGTAGTTGAACGTGAAATTTAATAATCTTCCTAATATAAGGCACTGTTTTATTTCGTAAATCACTGCACCACTATTGCTAAGTTACTGCTCTAAAATAAAACATTATTGTCACTGACAATTAGCCTTGACCCTCTTCGTAACAAAATTTTAAAAATATAATTTATCAAAGGAAATAATTACAAACATAGAAATAAAAAAGGGGTGTTTATGTTAGCGATATTACAATAGACCCAGTTCTAATGTGATTTTTACATAAAATGTGTTTAGTATATATGTGAAGAATATAGATATCATTGGATTATTTTAATAAAACAAAAAATTCCTAAAATTGTTTTTTCAAAAATTATAGCCATTTGGAGATTATAAGTTTGATTCTTTGATTGTACGTCAATGTTGAAAATAAAAAAATAAGCATTTTTGTTACCTCGTGACTTTTTTCTAATAACAGTACCAAGTGTCAATAATTGTACAGAACTTTTATATGTATAAATGTCTAATAAAATCAATAAGATTCAATAACTTGATACTTGCTAGAAAAGTTCTATTAGCTCATGAAGTTTGCCAATTTTTGATAAACTTGTAAAAACTAACCAATGTTCATGTGAAATACTGTTTTTCTAATTCTTTGCAAGCTGAAAGTAAATATTTTTTCTTCTATATATTTCTATATTTTATAATGGCAAAATATTTCACTATCCCCCGCGTCCACCACTTAATATACATTTGCATTTATATTTTCTTGAAAAATTTCTTAGAAATTGGAATGCAATAATAATATATTACATTAATTGCATCGTATTAAGCATCTCTCTTCAGAATGTGTTTGGTCTTCCCCAAAAACATTTTAGTGGCTTAGTTACACAAAATTGGGGATTTGTCTTGCTAGGTTCTACAACACATGATCACACTAATGAAAGCATAGTGAATTAATTATTAAATATATTTTGCTAGCAGATATCAGATTATTTTATTACCGGATATTTGCGGATTCTTGGATATTGCGAGTTCATTTCAAATTGTATAGCTTGCAAATGTGAGCTTTAGTCAGCAAGTACATGCTGGCTTTCCCAGGTCTAATATTGATTAATAATAAATAACCTCAATGTTAAGTTTTGATTATTTCACAGTATGGTAAAAGTTCATTGAAAAGTCGATATTGATGATGCTATCTAAGAAAAGCTGCCTCAACTTATGAAATTGACCTCGGTGATTAGGAAACCACCTCAACTGAGCACATCCACTTTGCTGAGAATTAGGAAGATTGCAATCTTTTGTAATAAAATTGACAATGAATTGCTGAAAAATTTGTAGTTATGTTGAACATTAACTAATAACCAAAGTTAGTCCAAAAAAGACTAAATAAATGAAGTTACTGTATGACAGAATGGATGTTTATCATCTGTTATATCTATTTAGTGGGAAATAAATGTGTTCCTCAAATACAGTGCATTCCCATAAGTTGCAACGATAGTGTATTTTTTACTAAAATATGTTTTTATCAAGAGTTTTGTTTTCCTAGAGTGGTACATAATTAATCATTACATCAGTTAGAGATCAAAAAAATAGAGAACATTTAGTTACTTTCAAATTGCACAGATATAATTACTATGAACTCACTTAATAGAAAATTGTTTATATAATAAATTCAATTCGCATTTTGTGTAAGCCAAATACTTAAGTTTTAGCAGGAGAAATAATTGACTTGAAGCCTTCTTCACACTTCTGTTAATATGAGGAGCAAAAGTGAGATTATCAGTGAATCGAATACCCAGTAGTTTTAGTTCATTTACTATTTATATCCCATTAACAGGAGGAATAACTAAGTTCTTGGGATTTTCTATTTGTAGCTCGTTAGATTTAGAATTAGGTAAGATGAAATTGTTTCTTGTACACTAGTTAAGGTTGCTGAGATATCTTCAATTCTGTTCATAAGAATTATTATAAATAATTGGTTGAGTCTATTCTACTTTACGGAATTCAGGTTTGGGTTTGTTCCCCTAAATATCTCCTTGATAAAATAGATTCTTTACATCGGAGAGCTGCATATACCGGTATTAACAGACGGCTATTGTACTTCAAAAAATACAACTAAAGCTAAAGATGAGAAGTTGTACAAAGATATTTCGGAGTGTACCGACCACATAATATACGATATGCTCCTTTCTAGAACTGACTATAGCCAAAAACTAATATTCACACTACCTACAGGCGATTACGTCGCTATAAGGAAAATATCTAAGAATTTTTATTTTTGTCAATCAGTTGTTATTATTACTATTATTATTAAAATCATTTCAAAATATAATTAATATTACAACAGCTGTATTAGCCTGACTTAAAAATTGTCTTAAAAACAAAATTTTATTAATTGTGTATTTGGAATTATTACTATCTGAACCATAGATATAGGACTTTTTAAATTTGAGAAAATGATGCTATATATTTAAATTTGAGAAAATGATGCTATATATTTAAATTTGAGAAAATGATGCTATATATTTATTTAATCTGTCATTTTATCTGTAATTGTCCACACATAAGAAGCAAGTAACTTTATGATTGGCGTGACTTTGATTCTGAGAGGAAATTGATAATTGCTCTGAATAAAGCTCCACCAAATTTATTTCTTTCGTTATTTGTAAGCTTTTTGGTAATCTAATTCCTAAAATTGTCGTCAATTATAATAATAATGTATTTATAGAACTTAAATAGTTGAGTTTCTAATGGTATTACGCCCTATTAATTATATTATGTCCAAATTCAAAATTCACCATTTTGCAATATTACTATGAATTGGGAATTGAAGTTGTTTCAACCAACAAAATAAAATTTATTTCAAAATTACACATAAGGCCGATGAAAACAAGAATAACACAAACAATGTCAAATTATAAAACAAACTTAGAATTTATATATCAAAAACATTAAAATAATTGTAATAGAGTGGCAAAAAAATTCATTTTTTTCAAGCTTAATTTGAGATTTAAATATAAATTTTGAATTTTACTTTCATTGAAATTGGATACAAATTATAAATTATAAAAAAGCAACATTAAATGAATTAATACCCAATTATTGCTATGCCAAAGGTATAGTTCTATAAAAATTTTTGTATTAGTGATTGTACTAATCACGAACCTTCTGAAAACTAAATTGGTATTGGCATTGCAAGTTGCTTATAGTGCACCTTACATGAGAAGTTTTGATTGAAAGCATCCCACTCAAATTATATAAGTATCTTTAAATTTTGACGGTGTTTACATCAACTAAGTTATTCCACTTGCTTCTCTGTGTTTCTTCTGCTTTTTCATACCAACAAATGTTTTTGGTTGCTTTACAATTTTATCGTTATGTGTTGGCTAATATGAATCGCATTTTTAGATTTGAAGTAATCGTCACCAATTTTATAAGTTGTTGGAATGAATAACGCGGAACCTTTTGTATGACCAATGAAATTCAATTGCGAAATTTCACATAGATTGAGGTTATTAAAACACCTAAAGTGGCATTCAAAGATAAATGTATGCGTAATGAATAAATGGTACAATATACAAAACTTTTTTAAAAACAATTTTGGATCCGAACGAGATTCGAAATTTTCTCAAACTGTAGATCCGATCCGATCCGATCCGATCCGATCCGATCCGATCCGATCCAATTCCATCTCTGGTTGTTGAGGTATATCTTCTGAATCCGAATTGGTCAATTTCGGACATAGAAGACACTTGACAAATAATACAAACTTACGAACATAAAATCAAATTACTAAAAATTAAACGATTATTTTGAGACAAATTTCTTGGAGAAATCTGTAACACGCAAAGAATCCGTATGGCATTTTACCAGAACATTTGCCATGGATGACAAACAATTTGATGGAAATGTAAAGCTCTGTAGGGAGTGTACAAAATATATCAAATAATTTATCACATTGCTTTGTGAAAATTTGCTTTAAGCTACAGAAAATTGGAAAGCAGAACTGGCAAAAAGAAAAAAATCAATGTTTGGAAAATGCAGGCCTCCTCTACTTACAATAGCAGTGAAAAATGATTCATCTAAGTCTTCATCATCATCAGACAAGTTTTCAATGATTTCATCTGCATCAAGTAAATTTTATGTCCTCCTTCGATAGACTTGATGAACAGATTTCACATGTGAAAGGTACCTTGAACCAATGTCAATGTTTTACAAGGAATCAACTGCCTTTCCAAATAAATGACCACCTCGTAGTTGCCAACTGGATTTGACATAAACCTCATCAAACAAAATAGAAATTACTTTGTGTTGGGTATCTTTGGAAAAAATTTCACTGAGAAGATCACTGTCAATAACTCACTTTATATGCGAATTTTCTTAATAAATCATTTAAATCTAAATTGGAATTTTGTTAGAATATATAAATCTGTCGATTTGCAAGCATACTGACCACATAATTCCTGTTTTCAATGATCCTGTAAAAGGCAACAGTAATCTTGAATATTCTTAGGAGTTAGAATTAGAAAAAGTTTTGCTGAAAATGCTTATAATAATTCCGTGGTAACGTTTCAGTAACTAAGATCCTATGTTTAAACCAAAGAATGTATTTTTTAATATTTGCATTTTACAGTTGTTTCAAAATTTTACTTATCCACATTTTCCTATGAGGGATTGTTCATTCAGCTATGTAGAAGAATGCGATTTTGTAAAACCTTGCTGTGATCCACATAAACAATGTCTGTATGAATTCGAATTAGTGAAGGCATTTTGTCGTGCAACACAACCTGGAATTAACGAGAAATTTCACGCATTTCTTGCAAATGATGAATTCGATCCTTCGAAGGCTCTTCGATTCTAACCAAATCTATGATATGTTTTAAAAGAACATTTATTTTTTGGACTTGAATTTAACTCTTGTGCAATTTTGTGTTTAATTTTATATTCAAGAAGATATGTTTACTTCAGTTAGAATTGATGAACATTCCTAGAACTATCATGCAATTCTAATTATAAATGTTGCTTCTAATTCTGTAATAGTAAGACAAAAGATAGGGTGTAAAAATGTTGTTTAATTTGAATTGTTGAAGGTTCACCAAGAGCAAATCTAGTAAGAATGGGAGAATATGTATGTTTAGAAGGAAGAATAAGTCTTTCCAAGATTGCTAAGACAAGATCAAAGTGCTGTGACTTTTCCTCAATAATTGAATATCTTAAACTGAACAAATAATAGTCACAAGGAAACAATAAAAATACCTTGAACATTTATAAACAGTACTAGGTCCCAAATATTGACTTCTACATCTGAATAGTAAGCAATTGACTTAAGGTTACTATCGATAGACAAAGACCAAAGGACTTACAGCAACTCCAAAGATTTCTTATCAGAAAATTTTTAAATAACAAATTTATCATTGAATTTAGCCAATTATAGATTCAATGCATACATAAATAATATGCAAATAAAAATCCCGATTTAGAAAACAGAATATGCAAAATCCATCTGCAGAATGGAAATAAATAAAGCCAGGCTCCAAATAGAAAAATTTCAAAAAAATTTAAAATTTTTAGTGAAACTATTTACAGCAAATATATACTTATGATGTATTTCAATATTTTACTTGTATATACTGACACTCAATTTTTTAAAATATTACTGCTATGTTAAAATGCACTTAAATACATTATATATATATATATATATATATATATATATATATATACATATATATATATATATATATATATATATATATATATATATGAGTCTACAAGTTAAGTAAAGGTTGGGATATTTACGTCATAAAAACCTTGAGGGCTGCCTTTACCCATGTTCCTGTCAATAAAAATTTATGGGATAAAATTCCTAAAGTTTGTTTATGATAATATTTCTTTTGAAAAAAAAATAATTTATGGTAAGACAGCTGAAAATGTATTTTTAATTCTAAGCTTGTCATATTACTGACATGAATTTTGAATCCATGTAAATGTCAAAAAAAAGAAATTTTTTTCCAGATAATCTAGGTTTTATTCTGTGTTATAGACAAAGTTTTTATATAGATTGATTACCTCAAAGTTTGAAATATATGCAAAGATCCAAAGGTCAAATAATATTTCAAATCTGGTGGACAATAATTGTTGTTTTAGTCCACACGAACACGAAGAAATCTCGTTAATTAGGGATTTGAGAAATATTTTTGTGCAAAAATTAATGAAAACAATGTATAAAATGCGCTACGATATCCTTAAGAATTATACAAGTCTATGTATTGGTAATATTTGATCTGCATATGTAAGAGGTTGCCTCAATGAATCAGTAATAACGTGTCTAATTGTTTACTATACACAAGTTAAAATTTAGGCGAAAAATTATCATTGGTAATGTGGATTAAATTTTTAGGAAAGTGCTCTAAGTTTATCAATTTTAGGGGGGGGGCTAACGAACACAGGTGATTTTTCTAAGTTTGAATACTACGCAATTAGATTTATAGTTTCTATAGAATCAAGAAAAAGATTTTACGACCATATGGCTGAGAAACTCAAACGTGTGAATTCTTATTTTCTCATGGAATTGATAAAAATGATATATTAAATTCATTTTTCTTTTAGTTGAGATGTAAATGAATAAACACAAAACTTTCAGAACAAACCCTGGTTTCATGAAGGAAACTTCCGTATAATGAAGTAATTAGAAAATTTCAAGTAAACATGGTGATTGCATAGCCAATATTTAGATCTACATTTGTAGAGAACAATAAAGAAGCGAGCGATGAAGTTTAATTTTGAACTATTCTTCAATACTTTATAGATGTGTACATGCAAAGGGGTTCCAATATTTTTTAACAGGTTGGAATGGGATTTTTCAAACAATTCCTTAAAAAAGACGGCTGTGAAAAAGTCTTGGCGAATATTCTCCAGTGGCAGACGGATATGAGCCGTGATTTTGAACACACATGACTCATGGTCCCGAAACACTAAAGTTAACACAATTGAACTACTATATTTCGAAAATTGCAATATAATTATATTTCAAATATTTTACATTTATCATAAATCTTGTGAATGGGCCTCAAAGTAGTGATTTGTCGGCAGAGCTTTTTTAATGCCGGACCCACCCGATGAAAGTTACCTTACGACCCGTACCAGCTCGTACCTGAGAATGTAATAGTCTTTCCTGCTATTATACAATTATAAATTTTCAACCGATTTCGAAAGCAAATCGCATTCATTATATGTTACTTTGTTTGAATAAATTTATTCATACTTGATGTTTATTAAAAAAATTTATTTAATCCTAAACTGGTCATTGCATTTATTAAAATTAAAGCACAGTCAGTTTTGCACAAATTTTCAATATATTTCTACATGGAAATAGTCGGATATTGACATATACATGGGTAAGCATGGTAAGTGCGCTTCCCTGACTTGGTTGAAGTTTGTGAGAAAGATTATCCCGGTGGTTGAAGTACATAAAAATAGCAAATTTTTGCAGGGGAATTCGATTTTTGAAAAAGTTTCAAATAGTTCTTATGCTTTGCATTCAGATAAAGAAAACTATCCTATACGCATGACAACAACATCTAGTTTCAACGACTGTTTTGTAAATAGTTTTCTAAATCTCTTTCAGATGCGACTGCACAGTCCCGCGATCAATATCCAGTGGTATTTTTTAAAATTTTAAAAAGCTATATTTTTTAGCGAGTGAGGGTTTGAAACATTTTTAAGGAGCATCAAAAATTGTAAAAAATGTTTGGGCTATTTTTTTCTAAAATACACATTATTTGTAATGCAAACCCGTACCCGCCCTGGCCCGATAATAATTATGCGCATCTGTCCGAACGAGTATTACCGGTACCTGCACATCAATACTTTAAAAACAGATGTATTATTTCATTTTAAAATTTTGTTGTATAATTTTGCAAAAAATTCCAGTTTCAAGTCGTAACGGTTTTCAGTTCTTCGGATTGAGGTCGGTTTCGCAAATCTGATTAGAACAATGGCTCAGAAATTTTATCACTTTGTCAACATACATCAGATAGATTCTCGACATCCATTCAATGTAAAGAGCAGAAATTATGGAAAAAATCAAGGAGAAAATTCAAATTTGACAAATCTTATGAGGCGAGTAAGACTAAGGTCCAACATATCGAGCTTAAAGATAGAATTTGGCATCAAATTCGAAGCCTCCTTCAATAATATCATCGGAAAATTTTTAAGTAATGAAAAATAATTTGAATAATGCTTTGCCTTTTTAAGATATAAAACCAAGAAAATTTCATTGAAACAAAAATCTTGAATCAGAATATAGGGAATCCGTCATCATGTTATACCAAGCTGTTGTACTATCTACCCTTAGAAGACGTATGCAAAAATTCACAGAAGCAAAAAAGTGTTTTGTAGAAATGTACTTCAATTACTGAATGCAAACTCTGAGCAAATTAACATTGCTTGAACAAAACATCTTAAGTGATTGCATGATACCTGAGTGATACTATTAAACTACTTCAGTGCTGCAAAAGGGTCATTTTCGGACACAAATTAATGCAAACAGCTTTCAACCGCGCCTAATCCATTCTAAACGGATGCATTCAAACTCTAACCAAACTTAGCACTAAGCTTAAATTTTAAGCCCAATATTTTCTTCGTGGCTATAGAATTCCTAGTAGAACTGGGTCACTTAAGTGAAAAAGCAACTGTGCTGTTCCTTAGAACAATTTTTTTGCAACTAGTAACCTTAAGTAAAATTAGTGTTACTTTCCTTAGCAAATAAGCAACACAAGGATATATATTTTTTTGAAAAATTAAATGCATAATACTTTATGCAGACTCTTTGGCGATTATTTTTTTTTCATATTAATTAATAAAATATCTAGGTCAAAATTAAATGCACAAACGAATTTTTACAAGAAAATTTTTTCTAATGGAAATATATAAATCCTTAAAATTAAATTTAAAGATGAGAGAATATATTGTCTTCAATAAATTTATATATATTGTATAGTGCACGGACGTGAGTTAACAATAGAACGACTGCTAACTAATTCTCTCTTTCACAGTGTATTTGTGTGCAATGTTTCTCATAATATTTACAAACACTAGCAAACGTGACAACTGCGGTCTTGTCGATAACGAGAACTGGTACCTGCCGCCACAATATATATATATATAATTAATTGGAAAATTATTTCTTAAATTTCGATAAAATGAAATAATTGAATTTAAATATATTTGTTAATCTATGGCGATGCCAGTTGTTTGAAAAATAATAAATAAACTTTTGAGAATATATATATATATATTGTGGAAAATTATTTTTAATGGAATTTTTATTGAATTTTAACAGCAATCTGCTACTTTTAAACCAGTGCAATTCATTGTGCAGCGGTTTTCATTTCTTAATTTAATGCACTTCCACTAAAGAGTAGGCTTTACAATAATAGTATCTAATTTATAAAATTTGGAATTAGATAATTTCAGCTAAATGTCATGTAGAGGAATTCTACAAATATTTCTAAATTGTGTTTTTTTAAACTGTAAGTGTTTTCTGTAGTGCTTAATTTCATTTGCTCAAACTTGCTATTAAAACCGCAGAATTCGAAGTGTTCTTGTATCAATCAGAAGCTAACTTGAGCGAATTTACACAACTAAAAATCAAACATCCTTACTATATATTTTTAATACTGACAAATGTATACTTTTCCATCTGTAATAACAATTTCGCATTTAATGATTGGTTCCTTTATGCTAAATACAGTAAATGTTAAGCGAAAGTATTGACATAAATTATGATCAAAGTTTTAACAAACCATACCGTGTTTTCTAAGGATAAATTTCGATAAAATTATGTAAACACATAATGAAGCTATTGCAGATTTAAGATAGTTTCGAATAACAAATTTACTTGTTGAGTTCCACGATCGCATATATTACAGATTGTATTCAATGTTGAACTGCAACTTTTATTAATTAAAGTAAATATAATGATGATTAATAAGTAGCATGACATGAATCACTTCTATGCTAATTTTCTCTAACAAGTTCTACACATGTTTAATGGTAGAGCATTGTTTGTACATGGTGATTATTTAGACAATAAATCAAATTATTCACTTACTCAGGCGCGTACCTAGCAATTTATAAGGGGGGTCGGATTTTTCTGAAAAGGGCATTTCTATTCTTTTTTTTTACAAAAAATGAAAAATTTATTTTTCTAGTGATGTGTATATTAACATTCATGGATCAGTAATGTAATACATATAATATAAAATATGAAAATTTTATAACCCCAGCGCACGTGGAATAACAAATATGGTTTACCATATTTGTTTACCATATAAAATACACTAAATGTAACAAGAATATAATTATAAAATGTAATCAGAATTAATTTAAAAATTCACAGAGTAACAAGTTTCTAAGTAATGAATATTATGTACAACATGTATTACAAATAGAAAAGTTAGTCAATTACATACAGTCAATTTAGACACAGAAATGAATTCAAATAGAGTGTATTGCGACAAAAATTTGTAAATTATATTTGAACATACTTGCAAAACCGTTCAGTAAATGTTTATTTACGATGAGTCAACGATCAATCATTTATTAGGGGTGTAACTTTAATTCCAAAAAGGGCAGGTCATCTAAAGAGGGGGGGGGGGGTCGTTCGCACCCAACAACCCCCCTAGGTACACGCATGTTACTATCATACTAGCAATTACCTTAATTCTAGCAATTCACCATAGTATGAAATAAGTCCCATTTCTAAGCAGTTTATAAATAAAATATTCATAAGTTCTCTGTATTTGCTTTGATTAACTACATTAGTAAATATGAATATAAAAATATCTTAGAGAACAATATCTTCAACTTCGTCATAATTTTAATAATGCTTTTGGAAATAATTTAAAGTGATGTAAAAATATACTTCAATTATGAATCTACAAAATATATATAGATTATCAATACTAAGTTATTTCGAATGAAATATTAATAAAATTACTTGCTTTGATGCTATTAATCGTCCTTGTACATGTACATCAGGTTAATGCAAACAAACTGTAGAAAATAATTGTACAACAGTGTGCTAAAGAAATACCACTAATCGTCATTGAAACTCTGGCTAAAGTGGAAAAATAAATTTAATAATTTCATATTTAAACTTTCTATTTCAACGATGTACGACATGGACCCTACTAAACAAGCTACAAATCTAAATCCATTTAAGTAATGCTTACTATATATAAATTTATATATATATATATATATACAAATAAATAAATATATATTTATAAATAAATAAATATATATATATATAAATAAATATATATATATATATATATATATATATATATATATATATATAGTGTATTGTAAATATTGTTGACTGTTATCTGAATAAAATATAAATTTAAATAATATCTATTCAATCCATGTTCAAACAAAGATCATTCGATTGAGTTAATCGTTACAATATTTAAACTCTTTAACAAACATATAAATAATACTCAATGAGATATCATTATTTAAAGAACCACGCTACAAATTTACCATGTATAAAGTTTACATTCGTTTTTTTTACAGAATAAAAAACAAAATTTCTAAAATTAATAAATATAAATATGTCATCATCATAATTATAGGTATAACACCCCTTGTTTACATTCGTTTTTTTTACAGAATAAAAAACATAGTCATTTGGTATCTACTAAAAATATAGAACTTTTCAAAAGAACAGTTATCATATGCGATATTAACTGTTCAGTTGACACACTTTCCAAGCGAGTTTACCCCTAAAATGCCAAAGAAAGCTTTACGGAAATGTGAACTTTGATATGCATATAATATTGGGTTCATGCAGGAATTTCCAAATGCAAAGATTAACGCAAAATTGTAGTAAGACGAGTCCAGACGAACAGGTATTGCTTTGATGTCTAGACGGAATAAGAGGTATATGAAGTTATCTGGAAACCAGCATACGAAAAAAATCACCACAACAGAAAACAGCATCTTCACTAGCTTTTTGTTTTTTGACTGGTTTTTACTCTTGCTGAGCTTGCTCAATCTCCACCATATAATCAGATAGGCGGTCGTCATTATTAAGGTGGTACCCCCAGTCATGCCAAATAGACCCCAAAGTGCAGACCACAGGTCAACAATGGGATTTGAATAGGGATTGTAGATGCAAATATCACTGTCATAATCAGG
The DNA here is from genome assembly GCA_900660155.1 of Hofstenia miamia. Taxonomy (NCBI): domain Eukaryota; kingdom Metazoa; phylum Xenacoelomorpha; order Acoela; family Hofsteniidae; genus Hofstenia; species Hofstenia miamia. The sequence continues at coordinate 407,277 of CABFPE010000526.1, read as the reverse complement.
GACACAGACGAAAAGATTGTAAGAGCTAAATACTAACGCTAAGACCCATACAAGCATTTGGATTGTTAACATACGTCGTACTGAAAACCAGGTCTTAAACTTTTCCGGATGAACAATGCACATATATCTTTCAAAAGATATTGCTAAAAGTGTAAGTGATGAAGCATTAAAACAGAGCCAAATTACACTTTCTGTACAGAAGACGCGACAATATGCTTCCCTTGCAAAGTAGTGAGTTGATATGGTAAGATTGCGTTTTTGGAAACACTTGAATAAAATCAAACAGAAAGACGTTGTAAAATCGCAAAGTGCCAAATTGAAAATGAAAAAGTTTGTTTTCGTTTTCATCCATTTGTATACAATAACAGCAACCATTACCAAGCCATTGCCGAACATCCCCAAAAGACCAATAAATGCGTAGAAAGGAACATACTTCGTTACAAGAGGATTGCAAAAAATTTTTGGAGTGGTCTCCGAGTTATTCATTCCCGATTACAAAATAATTGCAAATTGTTTGTATTTAAATAAGTATTGGACAATGCTTTGTTGTGATTGGACAATTCGAAAAAATGAATATCAAATGAAATTTTGTGTAATAGAATTATTATAACTTACTAAGTCTTTTAACTTAGTGGCTTGATTTGCTAGCTGCTCAAATTTATTAATTAAATGTACTAAACGAATTAAGTTCACTCATGAGAGTGCATGATACATACTAATTTCAAACTACAAATATTGACATTTGTAGTTCGAAATATTCGACATAATATTTCGATATTTATAGTATTCTGCAATATTTAAAAACATTTATATACAGGGTGTAACAAAAGTAACCAGACGCTTGCAAAATGAAAGCAAGAACTGTAGTTACGTAGCTAAACATCATTGGCTGGAAATTTAACTGTGATGGTTTGCCTTGCTGCAACAGCGATGTTATATGTTTAATCGATTTGGGGTTCAGATTTTTCATTTAAATTTTTGAAATCGTCATTCCTCATTACTCAATGATGATGATCAGAGACTGACTTGAGTGATAAAGGCTTACTTACTAAAGATAAAAGTTTATGGTAGAAACCCACACACTATGGACGATCTGAAGAATGCTATTACCAATGAAATTCGTGCCATAGCATTAGATTTGGTGAACAAGGTGTGCCGGTCTGTTCGTGACTGGATTTGCAAATGTATTGAACATGATGGTCATCATTTTGAACATTCTCTATGAACACTTTCTTCTTTTATGATTAATCTTTTTGGAGATTATAACCTCAGTAAGTTGTTTTAGATTCGCTACACTGTATATTTTACTATGAATGATTCGTTTTTTTATTCCTACTCTTATGAATAAAGTTAGATTTCTCGTAAAATGAAGCGTCTGGTTACTCTTGTTACACCCTGTACATATTCAATTATTGAAATTTCAGAATCGTGGTCGGGATTTTCTGAATAAGTGAAATCACAGTGAAAACATGTTGTTTAATAACGTGGAGAAGAGTTTAAGAAGTTAAGTGCGCAATCTTAGTTAATAATTTTTCATTATTGTTGATTATATATTAATTGCATATGACACTAGTATTTAAATATGCTGCTGACCAAAACTGCATACTGAAAGTAAAAGCAGCAAAATGGTGAAATCACATAAAGCAAATGGCAAAGAATAACTGTTACCATCTGTTTTCGAATTTTAAAATTTTCAATTTGAATGCTATCCGCAACATTGTGTACCCATTTGCTCAAAATTTAATGGCCGACTTCGAATTGTGAGCAAACACTTCAAAAAACAGTAATATATATTTAAAAAAAATAGCTTAGAATGGAAATAGTTCAAATTTTTGGGGGAAATGATTATGAAACTTTGAGATGGTTCAATATCATCCGAGAAATCACTGCACAAATGAGATAACTACTCTTTTTCAATGACGAAATTTGATAATTTTTTTGCCAAAAGCTCATTACGCCGACAATGTTTTCATAAATATGTCCAAAAATGGCAATTGAAATACAGCGGCATCTATATTATAAACATTATTTTTGAGTTATGGTTGTAGTCTTTATGGTAATGAATCAAAAAGAAGTGCTATCAATTAGTGCTGTGCTTCCTAAAATAACTTAACCGGATTTAATAGGCTCAGATTGATTCTTAACGCTTGTTTGGTTACCTAATTCTATGCATTGATATTCATATTCAAGTTATAAAATATATTCTATAAATGTGTCAAAATTATATTAGTTTATACTTGCATGGCAAGATGAAATTCTTGCATTATTTATATATATATATATATATATATATATATATAATTTAGGTTCCTCTGCTGTCTATAATTATAAATGTGATGATTGCGAAAAAGCATATGTCGGGGGAAACAAAGCGACATTTGGTAACAAGAATCAAGGAGCATATTAATTGACATCCAAGATCAGAAATACTTTCGCATGAACACCAAGCTAAAGAAAAAAAATTTTACATACAACTAATAACACAAGATAGGCCAAGCTTTAATCAACAGGCAAACAAAGAAACATCAATTACTAAATAAGGACCAAAGCATGATAACATTAAATTTATTCTAGTGTGCATGCAGTAATTTTGTATTATAATAGTGAAGTCATTTGTAAATATCAATTACATTTGGCTGCAAGAAGGATATTATGCAAAACAAATCTAATCATGTCGACTAAAGTTTGTTGGTTACATTTTTAAACATAGCACTGTTAATATTACAAAGTACTTTCTCATATAACTTATGCATGTATGTATGAATTTCTTTGAGGAAATAGCAATTGTGGTCACTTACTTAAATCGATTATTGTGGACATAAGGTATCTGATGATCCGAGAGAACTAAAGAGTGAAATTCTGTAAATTTTCCTTATCGTCGTATTGGCTATGCATAATCGTGGTTACTGGTGAACGAAACAAATGCATTTTTGAGGTCATAGACCTTGATACCTACCTGTATCTTAGTGCAATATACAGTAAAATTTTCGAATCTTCTTCTTTGGTTATTGGCAAAAGTATTTTATGTCTTCAAAATTGACATTAGCTTGAGCCTTTGCAAAAAAGATAAATGGTATTTCATTCTTTCATGTATAACAATGAACTTCTATAATGTAGAGCCCCCCCCTTAAATATCACAGTCTGGCTAAAAGACTGTCATTAATGTTACCACCTTCTTTATTTCTTAAGAGCTAAGTAAAGAAATATATTATGTTATGTTTAACAAAACACATCTAATAATATTTAACTATCTTGCAATATATTGCACTATATTGCAACAATATCGATGATTGCACTATATTGCCTTTGCAAAATTTAACCAAAATTATAGCTATGTCATATGACTTCATGGGAAAATGGACGCATAAATGTTTAGGACCAATAACTTTCTAATAACGAGATCTGCCAATTTTTTGTCATCTTGTTATTCATTGTGCTGTACATTTTATTATGGGGTCAAAGAACACCCCAAACAACGTCTAGCTAGTAATTTTCTTCCGGCGATTAAATTTTAACCACATAAACCAAGTCTATCAAACTTAAAGAGGAATTTTACAGTAAATTGCAGGAAAAAACAATTTTTAAAACATGAATTTTGTCGAAATTACCACAATAGTTGCTGTTTACCAATAAAATGTGCGTAGGTTGCACTCACCATACTAAAGCAAGTAAATAATAATATGGAATGTCTAAAAATATAAATTATATTCAATACTTTTTTTTTAATTGGCATACACCAGACTCTACGTATTTACACTGAAAATTTTAGTGCATAATGCATAATTTGTTGTAAATTTGATTTAGAAAAACTACTTAAGATTTTATTTGCGGTAATCTGACAGAAATGGTTTAATTGAATGCCCAATTTATTACTTACATATGCGCTGCCCTTCTAATGTAGGCTGATTAATTAGTATTATAAAGAAAATTCAAACGTTTCCTAATGTGCGCACATATCATTCAAAGAAAACTTTGCTTTATTGAACAAAACAAAAAAATTAAATTCTATTCCAAAGCAAAGAGGTCCAAGCAGAGTCAAAACCCAAATCAATTTTGGTATGAAAATCAAGTCCCATCTTATCTTGCAAACATTTATTAATTGAAATGAACAGAATTTTTTAGAATGGCTTATTTATAAAATTTACAAAAATTTCTAATAGAAATTCAGTGCACATCAAACAAAGACGTTTTACTATTATGAAAGCCAAGATGTCGAAATTTAAAAAATTTTTTTTAGTTTTAAATAATTCATCGAAAACTTACAATTTACTTGGCCATATATATTATATTTTTGAAAAGTTTTGCAGAATTAGCAATTAAAATAAGTGGGAAATTCAAATATTTTAGTGGTTTACCAATCAAAATTTTTAAAACGTAAAAATAAATTTAGCAAAAAATACAAAAAATGCAAAATTTAGTTTGCACTTTAAATTTTGGGATTGATTGCTGAAGTCTTATAAAGTTTTGTATAGTTCTAGGAATCGCGCTTAATTATATTTTTAATTGCTTTCAAAACTTTGAAAGGTTTTCTTAGTATGGGAACTGGGCGAAAGTTTTCTGATGTGCACCAATAACTTTCCCAGTGACCAATACCTAATTTTTTATTTCAATGCTGAAGATGGTAGTTAGGGTCTTAATACAATTAGACTATGACTAATGTTCGAATCATATTCCTACTCAAAATTTTGGAATTTAGAAGAACACCTTAATGTACATCAATGCAGATGATTAAAAAAATTGACAAAGCAAATAGAGACTCGTAGGAACTAAATTCTTCAGTACTATGCTTTGGAACGTTTAATGGGTTTTTCGCTGAAAGCCATTTTTTCAATGTGATGAAAGAAAGAGAACATATGGTATGCAATTTTAGAACATATTATATTTAGGGGAAAAATTTCAAGGTTCATACTTTTTTTCAAAAAAGTTGTGCATAAGCTAATTTCAAACACTCTTAAGTAGATTTACTAAAAGGAGGTGGAAAACAGTTTAGATGTGAAGATGCTGTTAGTACAATTGTTTCATGTCTTTGACAAAAGTGGAAAAGTAAAATTATTTTGAAAAATACTTCATTAAAGATTGACCTTATTGCTGAATAATTAGGTAAAAGAATTGATGTTTTTTTGAAGTTTTGTGGGCTAAGAAATGTTAGATTGAATTAATTATACATAATAGGTTTGTCAATTCAGGTTGAGTAAGATTATAAAGCACTTTACACCTTTTTGTGCTAGCATTAGTTTTAATTTTTGTTGAATTTTTCAACAGCAATTAAAATATAAACACATTTTGCAATTTTGTCGAAAGCTAGAATCTAATTAATCATCTCTAATACAAAAAAAGATGTTTACACTTTGTTTATGATACCAAATGTTTGACAAAATATTTTCTATGATGTGAAAATTGAATATTCCAGTAATAATCAAACATTTTCAGAAGTAAAGAATTTACTAACAAAATTTAAGAAGTACATATTTCAAACGCAGTTTGAAAAAAAATGAATTTTTTCATTGCCAGTACACCTGCAGCAAAATGTCTTGACAAGCCTTGTAGTTTGGATGTCAAAAAACTGAAATAAAATTCAACTAACATTAGTATTTATGCATTTTTAAACACGTATAATGGAAATTTGCTCTGCTTTTCTTAATTTATCCATTACCTTCTACAGGGGGCTTTTAACATTTTATTTGAATCCTTGCAATTAGCATTGCAAATCTCAATAGCTTTTCTTATATTCTTATTGATAAAATACCTCACTCAAGCATCTACTATTGATGAAGCAGGTTCTTAAGTACATTTAGAAATTCTTGACATTTTGTTAGATCCCCTTTTCATCTGCAATTAACCTTTGAAATTAATAATTTGTAAATTTTCTATTTCGAATTAATTTACAAACATAATTTAAATGATCTTAAAGTTTTGAGTCCAATTTTTAAATGAATCATCCAAGAAGCAAAGTTGGTTTTTAATGAATTAGGACAGATAAGCTTACCTGAGTTGGAAGCAGGCCAATATTTCAGGCCCGAGCCCACCTCAGCTCAGGTCGCTTGTAATTTCAATCAGAATCCCTTGGGTAATACATCTGTAAAAAGATCAATGATCACTCCTATTCCTAAAAAGATCAATGATCACTCCTATTCTTAAAAAGATCAATGATCACTCCTATTCCTTAAAGAAAGGATTCAAGCTGATATTGAAAGATTATCTCATTTAAATTTTCTACGCGGTTTCTCCCTATATATTTAAAATTATTTGTCTAACAGATCTATCCTTATCCACCTTAATTCATGTGTTAGCAAGAGAAAGAACATATGCTAAGAAGTGCCACAAGTTCAGTTCTTGAGCCTCTGCTTTTGTGAATTTTCTGACTTGAGTGTGTCACATAGATGATACCACAAAATCAAATGTCGCGACGAAATCAGCTTCATTATTCCTAATCGCAAGAATGAACTGGAAATTTCTTTTGAACTTGTTATCATTGAAAGCTGGCCCACAAACAACATACGTAAGATTAATTTCAACAAATCGTGGAAAATGCTATTCGAAAATTGTAAAATCGATCTGTCCTTATCAATTCCTATTGTTATAAGTAAAATAACTACTAGGAGTTTTGTAAGCTCGAACTTTATATTTAATGATCACATTGATGACATATGCAAAAAGAGTCTCTTAATATATTTGAACTAAGCCAACTCAGAAGTTACACAAATATGTGTAGTTTTATCCATATTGACTTTCAGCTCTTCGTGGTGTTCTCTAACTCTCTCGTCCGTGAGCTAATCAGAAAAATTAATCGTGCTTTTAAAATCATGGCTGGTTGTAGAGATTAAAAAATTATTATGTGATGTAGAAGAATTCACTTGGCAATGAAGCTTTTCAAACAAAGGATCTCAAAATACTATCACCTCAAAAATTCTATTCCTGGTCACTTTCGTCTAGAAAGGTAGTCAAGCAGCTCCTAAAGGAATGAATTTATCCCTTTTATTCATGATTCACAAACGGCCACTAATACTTACTTAATATTTAATTAAAGTATTTGCTACTTCTGGAGATTATTGTTAATTTTATGTTGCAACTGCATCTCAATTCTTGTAAATTATAGAGCTTAATAAAAATTAAATATTAACAATGTAGTAATAATAATAATAAAAGTTAAAGCAAATTTATTGCAGGAATATATATAAAGGCGACAAACTAACACATAAAAAGAATACTTACTAAACAATTTACATATGCATTATTAATTAAAGGGCAGTTTTAAAAATAATTCAACCATGCATTGAATTTATTGTTTATGCCCAATATTTTTTGTTTTTGCTTATTCAATATACGTAAGAGTCAAAGCAAACTTATTGCTGAGAGGGACTAGTAAAAAACAATAAACTACAAGCTATTTACAAAATAATAAAAGTATTTGTGCTTTTGGATTTTCTAGCACTATCAAAGTATTTGAATCAGTGTAGCGTGTAATTATGGTTAAGAATGCATTTTCTATTAAAGAGGAATGTTCGCAATTTCATAATCTATGTTATTCCATATCTTAGTTCCTGTGTGGTGAAAACAATTATAATGTTTATCCAAGCATAAAAAGGTTTGAGAACGTTCATTAAATTTAATATATTCTTTTAAAAAGAAAACTGCGGAGTGACCAAATTTGAATTCAAATAATATTGATCCCTGGCTCCACGCTCACAATATAGTGTAGTCCCTGGTAGATCTACACTATTTGCCTTTATGCAGAAAACACATGATTGCCTGCAACAATTTCAACAAGGGGATTCCTATCAGAGGCGTACCCAGGATTTTCTGACGAGGGACATCATTGTTATTTCCTAATGTTTTTGAAAATATTGAGAAAATAGACCCTAAAAATGCATTTCGCGATCCTAGATTTTAAATTTTTCAATTTTTTACGAAAATGTTTTTGATTTATCCAGTCAAAATTAAATTTGGAAACCTGACGGGGGGACATTCTACCATGTCCCCCCTGGGTACGCCACTGATTCCTATCTATAAGCTTTCCTCATCGACTTTCAGAAAGCGTTTGACTTTGTAAACCCTACCATTCTTATTGATAGATTAAGAGATATTGGTATTTCCACAATTCGTTGGATTTACTCTTTCCTCTGTAATCGAAAACAGCAGGTCAAGCTCCCAAATGAAACATTTTCATCTTTCATGTACATAAGTGCGGGTGTACCTCAGGCACTTATTTAGGGCCCCAGCTCTACATAATATTCATTAACACTTTACTCATTAATTTTGATAACCATGTCAAATTTGTCGATGATACAAAAGCTTGGCATCTTCTACAGCGGAACAATAATGAAGAATTAACTGTCATAAATGAAGTGATCAACTGGTGTTCGCAACATGGAGCAGCATTGAGTGTTTACCCTCAGACGGACAAGCTCTATTCCAACTTATTTCGACCAAGGTGTGATCTTAAAAGTCACAGTTGGAAAATTATTAAACTAGTCATTCAATACTAAGAATTATAGTAATAAATTCAAATCAATCAATAAATCATCAATATAGTGTCATGGTATTGTATGAAAATGATTAAAACATATTACTTATTGGCTCATTGTTGCTTTCGTTTAGCAAGAGCTGCGCACGCTGTAGATAGTTTTGCGATCGTAAAAAATTCTGAAATTCTTCATGAAAAGTCATTACATATATAGTTACAAAGTCATAAAAGCGCTTGGGTACCTGGCTTATAATTATTACGTAATCGTTTATGTGTAAATGCGATTCAAAAAAATCACACCTTGGCCTTTTGAGGGTTATAATAAAACCAAGAAACTTATATTATTCTTGAAATATTTGAGTACCGACCGGAATGCTACGTGATTGGAAATGTAATGAAACGAATCTAAAAACACTGGCTGAACGTAGAATTCTCCAATGCAATCGTCTATGAAAGCAAATGCAAAATGTAAATCACATACGTTATCAATTACTAACTTCATGTTCCGATCTATCCTATAACTTTCGAATTCACCGAACCTGTCCTCTCATCGCGTATACAAAAATCTTTCGTGATCTCCAAAATGGAGGACAATTTTTCCGTTCATTATGTGTAATTTGCAGGCTTTGTGTGATGGGGCGGAGATCCCCGCCCCGCATGCGGGGCGGGTCCTAATTTCAATCCCCGTGGAGAATCGCGGGGATTTGCGGGGAAATTATACTATTGGTTTTTACATATTGCTGTGAATATGTTTTGATTTGTAAAATTTAGTGTTATAATTCAGAAATAAAAACAAATTCACGATTGTTATTCGTAAATGTTGTGTATATAGAGTCTCCATATGTCGTGTCCTTTGATACAAATGACTTGTTTCACAAGAGTTTGTACTAAAGCTGTGCAATGTTATTATTATTAATTACTAGAGTTTGAAACTATTATTTATTTGTTTAATGTGAAACAANGTCTAGGTTATATCGAAAATACAACGTTTCTCCATTTCTATACTTTTACTTTCATTTATCAATTAAGCGAGCTAGGTGAGTTAATTCATTCTGGTATTATTAATTATAAATTTTCATAAATAACGTAGCACATAATTTTGCCAATTAATTTATATAATTAAATTATGCAGAGACGCCGGAAGCAATTTAATATTGGGGGGTGGGGGAGGGCCAAAATTTTATGACTATAATAACTATGTAATTTTATTTTTTGAATCTTAGGCCGACTCATTTATTTGATGTTTTTTTGTGAAATGTAGATGTGATCTAACTGCACATAAATAGAATAGAACACTACTAATTAGAAATAAAGGCTTATATTTATTAAATTCTGAATGCTTTTTCTCATTAACAATCTTTTTAAAGTAAAAATCAATATGGTTAGTTCCTGTCCAGGAAATTTGACATAATCAAGGGGTGGGCATGGGTTGAGTATGACGACATTACAAATAATAGTAATGCGAAAATGTAGTTGCTTGTAAACCAAGCTCTTTTACGACGTTTTTACATTAGTGTATTATCATTATCAAATAATGCCGCTTAATTCAACAATACTCATTAATATTTAAATTCCTTTAAATTAACATGAATTGTTTTTAAATATTATATAAATATTAACAATATTAAATATACTTATTAAAATAATCAGTGTTATTTTAAAGATACATATTTTGGAGAGTTGGCAAACGTCATTGCGATTTCCTCTTTTGCAAAAGGCTGCGAAAAGGATCTTGTGCATCTCCAGTTCATCTGTGTGTTGAACGAGTTTTCAGCAAAAACTGGGTTGATTTTATCTCAGTTCGCCGCAAGATAAACCTTAATGTCCTACGAACCATTGTCCATATAAAGAGCCACAATCAGATGCAAAGTTTAATGAAAAAATTGCGAATTCCTCCATGTGAATGGAAAACAGTTGCACCCATAGAAGAACATTTTTGTGAAAGCGATTCCGATTAAAATTGTCATTGCTTATTAATATTATCATTATCATTGTTTTGAATATTATTTTATATGCACTATTACATTTTTTATTTTATTAATTTGGTTCTTGCGGGGCGGGGCGGGGATTTGCGGAGTGGATCCACATTTTTTATCTGCGGTGCGGGGTGGGTTGCGGGAGTAGAATGCTGCCCGCGCAACAAGCCTGGTAATTTGTATATATGCAAATTTATAATTATTATATTATTATTCAACCTATTATTCAACTAATGGTTGCGAGCGACTTGAAAGCATACATTCTTCTCTCTCTCTCTCTCTTTCTTTCTCATCAACCTATATGCATTTGAATTTGGTAGTAATTGGATGCATTGTCATATTTTTGCGGAAATTGCCTGTTTTAAGGAGCCAATTGAAAGTTTTAGAGAAAAGGATGCGATATTTCGAAACTATGTTTATGAAGAGAAATGAAAGATTGAAAGTGCGATAAACAGAGTGCATTTGAAATATTTCGAAGATGATATATATATTTAACTCCAGAAGCATTTTTTTATAATTTTAATAATAGTAATAATAATTGTTTATAATAATACAAAATTCTTCTACTTACAAAGAAAATAATACTGCATATGTAAGCTAAAGTCTTGAAGTACGCACATCAGCAAAAAGGGGGGACTCATTAGATTTTGGCATAGTTTTTCTAATTTTTTCATATTTGAGGAATAAATTATTTTATTCAATTTTTTTCTTCGAAGTATTAAATCGAGTCCGTCCCTTTCCTGCCCTTAAAATATCAGGCCTAACCATGCCAGTACCGTCCAAATTCAACCAGTAGAGTTCCAACAAATTTTTATTCGAATTTATATTTTCTATCAAAGATCGTTTGGGTAATTTAGATTTCGAAGATGATAAGTTGGGTTTGGTATATATGAGGCGCCCAGAGGCAAAAGGGCCAATCCACCATTCGGTAGTTTTGAGAAAAATAACTAAAGTTTTACCATTTCTATTTTATGCCAGAAACATGAATATTTGGTTTATTTTCAACCTTATTTTACCTATGTATAAATGCGAATATTGTCACAAAATTTTTCTACTATCTAGGGGAAGGTTTAAAATTTCGTATCCCACATCTAACTCAATATCGTCAATTTGGCGGATTGGCCCCTTTGCCTCTGGGCGGCTCATATGTTGTCATTAATTTAAGTGACTTAGAATAACAATTTATTAAATTTGCAAGAAATATATTCCTGATACAGCATTGGTATTTGAGAAAGATAGAAATTCCTCCTACCACTGAGTTCAAACTAAAACTATAATACAAAGCTAATTAAATGCGTAAGCAACACACAGGTACTACACGTTAACAGCATGTGATTATATACTACAACATCTGGTATGACTTTCTCAACTATTTTTTAAACTCTTATACCGTGTGTTCTTAAAGTCTCCGTGAAAAGTAAAACGCTCTGAAATTTTTATTAAGCAAAATATAACAAAAATATTTTTTTCATTGAAAGATAAAAGACTCGGATTTATGTTTCGATATTGTTTTCAAAATGTGTGCCATTATTTACAAGACAGCAACGCAGTCTATTTGGAAAACAATTTGCTGCATTTGTCATCATAAGTTGTGGAATTGCATCGAACACCTGCTCAATTTTCACTTTCAAATCATTGATGTTAGCTGGACGGGGATGGGCATAAACTTTATTCTTCATGTATCCCCAAAGAAAAAAGTCAAGGGGAATTAAATCGGGACTATTTGGTGGCCAAATGACGTTAGTTCTGTCAGATATCAAGCGCCCAGGAAATTTGGCGTTGAGGTATTCCAAGGTGCGATTTGAAGTGTAGGGTTTGGCACCATCTTGTTTGAAGATTACTCTGGATAGCAAACGATGCCTTCTAAGAAATTGAATCACTACGCGATCCAACATATCAATGTACTTATCACTATCCAGAGTTCCATCAGACACAAAAGCAATAGGAAATGTGATCTCTTTTGAAAACCCAGCCCACACCAAAATCTTTTTCCCGAAGGAAGACGTTTCAGTGACACTTGGCTTCTCACTACCACAAAATCTTGTATGCCTCATCTGTAAAAAATACATTTTTCAACTCATCTCCATCCAGATTCTGCAAGGCATATTCACAAAAGTCTTTGCGTTTTTCAATTTGGGCTTGAGTCAGTTTCTGGCCAACCTGAATTTTGTATGGGTAAATACCCATATAATGCCTCATGATATTCCAAACAAAAGAATTTGATCGTACTACTTCGTTCCCAATTGCTCTCGTGGTTGGCAGCTGGCCGTTTGCTTTCAGTATTTCCATTACTTCTCTTACCATGTCTACATCAATCTAAGAAACACTTTCACCACTTCCAGATCTTGGAAAATCAACTAATGTACCATGTGTTTCAAACCTTGACACAAGATCTCGAACTGTAGAATCCCTTGGGTATTCATTCTTGGTCTATATTTTAGGAGTAGACGCAAATTTTCTTATTGCAACTGTGCCTGATTGTCCATATAAATAATATTTTTTTACCAACTCAATTCTATCAGTTACTTGCATATTGTTTAGGTCACATGAAATCCGAATAATCAATAAATAAGAAATTGAAAACATCAAATTAATTCTTATATTTTTGGAAAAGCTACATTAGAATTATTTTCACGGGAACTTTAAGAACTATTGAAAATAGTCAAAATCTGAAAGTAGCACCGAAATATAGAATTGTCTACTCTTTCGTTTTCGACTTTAATAGTCAATCTGCACTGGCCCTTCCAAAAGCATAAACCCCTGATTTTGCCCACGGTTCACCTGAACCTGACTCAAGTAGCTTTTCTTCAAAAACAAACTATTTCAGGATATTAGACCATCTCATTATTTGAAAACTAAATATGGAACGAATTGGATTATTTTTACAAAAATCGGATTTCTCACTGAAAAAAATTCTTGTTTGCCTGTACTACAGGAAAAAAGTAAGATTATCAAACATTTTCATCATTGCGTGAGCGGCTCCAACCGCATAAGTGTGTTCATGCATAAGGCTTTCAATATTTATTAATATGATTGAATATAATTATTAAAATATGATTATAAATCATTCTGTTACTTACAAGTATATTACGTTTGTTCACTTAAAATTTTGTGTAATAATAATAATTTAGTATTATTTTATATTAGTATATTTTTAGGCGAACTTATAATATAATTTACAGAAATGTACACATGCAAATGTATCCCGGTATTTAGATTTATGTAGTTCTTGAATTAGATTAAGATATTAACAATTCAAAGGAATTTCTTTTGAAAAGTCTTTACATATATTTTTACTTGTGGATCTTTGTACCTAACTGAGATTTAAGAATATGATAATAAACGAGGGAATGATAATAGCATATTATTTATAGAATATGGTTTCACAAGTAATTGACTTAAACAAAATTTTCAAAATTCCTGAACGCCTTCAATGAAACTAGGACTAAAAATGTTCATTTCCTGAAATTGTATAAAGAGAAATGCAGATACACACTAATATGCCTTACCAATGTTTTCAGTGACTTGTTTTATATATCTATGTGGGACAATATTGGTTAAAACGTGCTTATTTAATGATATAATAGGATGGATGACATTGCTTCACTTTCAACCTAAATTTCAGGGAGCTATTGGGTGAAATTAATTTGATTTGAAATACAAATACCTGAAAAGAGATGCATTTTTATCAAAGCCAATAATAATTTAAATTCTAACCAAAAATTCAAAAAATAGCTTGACCTTTTAAATGTCATTGTATGTTGATGACAATACATTTGACTTCAGCACTTGATTTTTTAGTGTTTTGCTTTTATTATTTCAGTCCTGTACAATTGGCAATTTTGGTTTTAGTAGTTATTTACAATCTGTTGAAACTGATTAATAAACTTTTGTAACACTTTTAAAAGTTATCTTATCAAACTGTTTTATTTCTTCAAAAAAATTTGTAAAATGAAAATTTACCCGTTAAATTGTTATAAATGTAAGAGGTATGACACCATGTTTAACAATTTTACTAAAACTAACTATAAATTACGTATATTTAACAGTAAACTTATGGATTTCCATGGCTATATTTTTAAGTTTGCCATCCAAAATTTCCATAAAATTTTTTCTATCATATTATGTTATCTACAACATAATAAATATTATGTATGGTGCAATACCATAATAGGCATCTCAGAAATAAGCTATCTGCTTAATAATTTTTTAACCTAAATTGAACAATACAATCTCTGTTATAACAATAATTTTTGCTTGATTCATTGGAATCAAGCTGATATCATTACATCATTGCCGGGCCTGTTGCTGAAAACAGTCATATTTCACAGTAAGGTTAATCAAATTTACACCTAATATCTTTGTTATTCTAGAATAATTGCCATCTGTCAATTACATTTTAAAATATTTCATTTGGTAATTCATTTCAGCGTTTATTTGTATATCTTAATGATTGCATATTTTGTATTCTTAATGATTGCATATTTTGTATTCTTAATGATGGCATATTTTGTATTCTTAATGATTGCATATTTTGTATTCTTAATGAATGCATATTTTGCATTCCCTGATTGGTTGTTCATGTAGGCATCCATTATTATTTGCGTTTTAATTTGAATTTGTGGAAATTATTCAGCTCTTTATATTCTACTACATTTTGTATGCTGTAAATCATTATTCTCTTTCATGTAAGTGTAAATGTTACTCATACTTGTAAAACAACATAATATCTTAATTTCTGTCAGTTGAAGTTTTTCTTCCTTGCAATGCAGTTGAATTATCATATAAGAGATATCCTCAATTGAATATTTTAATTAGCGTCTATTTAGTATTTTTATAGATAATTGTTTTCAGTAAATGGGTCTCATTATTTTTGCATTGTAATATTATATAACATCTTTGTAATACATTTGAATTATATAAGCTTTATGTGGATTTTCGATTAACTTGTTTTGTGAATATCTGCAATAACTTATGTAACCAACATTCATTTCTCCTTCATAAATTGGAGCAAAAAATATATTAAATTTCATCAGTTTATTCGCCTTTTTTTGTTTACAGTTTCTTCTTAATCTGACAGATTCCAGTATCACAAGTCCAGCATTTTACATGGTAAGTCAACTTTTCACACATTATATATATATATATATATATACATATAGGCAAGTAAAGTTTTAATAAAAGTTAATCTACTTTTATTCGGAATATTCTTTTGCATGTATGTTAGTGAATTGTCAAATATTATTGCATTTCAATATTAAAATTTTGTTCAAATTTTAAACATGGAATTAGATGAGTTACATTAATCTTTTACAATATAGGCAAATATTTAAAACCTCAGATTCCATTTCAAATGTAATTGGTGGAAAATTGACAACTGAATGATGCTGCACATGTTCGTCACACGGGAAACACTAATTAGTGACAAAGTCTTCCTATGGAATTAAGAATTGTAAATTTATTGAAAAAAATAACGATAATTAATTTTTTTTATTAATTGTAACCTCATTATAACCTCAACTTTCAAAAATTGCCAATTTTTGTTGATAAAAAAGGATTTTCAATTCAAGAAAATTAATAATATTTCCATTTTAAGTTTGAAAAGTTATCACAGAAAATTTTTAAAAAACGAATATTTAATTTTTTAATATATATATATATATATATATA
>CABFPE010000526.1:372147-387583 GCA_900660155.1 Hofstenia miamia | reverse complement strand
GATTATGTACGAACAAGACATATCTGTAAATACAACATCCAATCGAACTACTTTAACATTTTAAGGAAAATAATTTTGGAAAAGTATTTTCTTTTTTCTTTAATGTAATGCTAAAATTTTTAATGAGACCTGTACCTGTTGATCTGACGTGAAACAGTATGGCCGCAGTTTTTTTGACCCATGGCTGTAAAATCCAGAATTTCTAAAAAACACCTTTTTTCTTATCAAAATCAATAGAAAAGTGTAAAAAGTCATTGAAAAATGATTATTATTAGAAACCCGTATATACTCAACCCTGCTATTCTTTACTACTATATTGACAATATACTATCTAGAACAATTACAAAAACTAATTAGTGGTCTAAAGGTATGCCAATATTTTGTCAAATTATCTCAAGTCAATCTAAGAAAAACTAAAGATTCAAATAAGTCTTGTTTAAGAAGGCTTTGATTTCACTGCTGGTTTATTTCAAAATGGACACGCAGACGATCTTTCGAATTATTAAGGCTGCAGTTACTTGTTTATATTTAGTATAAACAATAATTTCAACACAGTTTAATGATGATGAAATATATTTTTCAGAATTGCATTACTCTTTTACTCATGAACACTGCTGTTATTTCTGGCGTTGAACGCCTGTATTGAGGCAGGAACATAAGATCGAGCATAACATATTGTACGACACAGCTTGGGACGAATAGACTTTCCATGTCTTGTCGTTTTCAGTTCCAGGTTGTGCAAATCGCCACTTCTTCCACGTAGGTATTTTTGAAAATGTTTCCGTGCCTACTGCAATCTACGTTCCTTCATGGAAGCAATAATTCTGGTCTCACACATCTCTCTGCCCGGCGTTTAATTTTCTCAATATTCTTTTCGTCTTCTTGGGTTACAGAGTAAGCAAACACAGGGCTCCCGTATTCAATTAAACTTATGACATTTTGTTTCATGTACGTCGTAAGAACCTTGCAAGGAGCACCACAATCACGAAACTTATGCATCATGTACAGTGCTGAATTAGCTTTTTGAAGTCTGCGTCTAACGTGTGACTTCAATTTTAGGTCCCCACTAAGTACAAATCCAAGAAGTGTAGCTTCATCAACAGTTCGGATGCATGAATCTTGAATAACTGTACAGGGGAACGACGTAGGGATTCGACCACGGCTGCGTGAAAACTCAATTATCAGTTCTTTGGTTTTATCTACATTGAGTATCAGCTTATCTTCTTCGCATTTACGTATAAGGTCATTAATTGTGCGTTGATAACTTTGGAATTGCGACTTATCTTTAACCTCTGCTAATAATTTCGTGTTGTCAGTGTACTTCTCTAAAATCTTATTGTTATTTGGTGGTTCCTGTGATACCCTCATATCATCAGTAAAAATGACAAAAAAGCAAGGGAGATATAACTTCATCCTGTGGAACGCCCACATGAAGTGTAACTTTCATGCTTCTTGCATCAGAGATAATTGTAACAATACACCAGTCACTAATAAAACCGATAATCCAATTTATTATCCAATATGGAATGCGTAAATCAATAAGTTTCTGGATCAATTTAATATGATGTATTGTATCAAAGGCGCTTGAAAAATCAAACAACAGTACTTCTTGCATATCCAACACTGGGGCTGGTCTTACAGCTTCGGAGAAAGGAATAGGGGATGTGAGTAGCTGCAGGTTACCATAAGCGTTAGTATGGCCTGAGAAATGAGCGCAAAATTTGTTATAAATTTCTGCTCTTGCCTGGGAAGTTTTGCCTTGCATTTCTGGTATATTATTCGGTAATGAGAAACGGTTTATCATTTCCTGAGATAGATGCTATACATTTCTGCATAGCACTCTGTAACGAGGAAGAATTTCGAAATATTCGACCAATGTATCCCTTATGCGCTTTTCTTATAAGGTTTGTCACATGCCTTGTATACACTCTAATGTCATATCGAGTAGCCTTATCATTCTGAGCAAATTTATCTCTATGCTTGATGGCACTGCGTAATTCTCTGTTAAACCATGGTTTGTTCCTTTTTACTTCAATGCGTTTTTCCGGAAACGCCAAAGCATATGAGAACTTGTGTTACGCGGACACTAATTCTTCCAGTTCACTTGCAGTGGTCGTGCTGTCAATAAAAACTGACCAATCAGTGGTCTCCATAATGTGTAGGAAATGGTCCTAACTATCATTGGTTGTGGTCCTAATCTTTCTGTGTTCAGGGGTTCTTTGTGCCTTAGCTAAATATATTCGTTCGGCCATAATCATGTGGTGAACAGAACTTCCAAGAGGTGCTAATGGAGGACATTTATAACTATCAACCGAATTTGTGAAAAAGAGGTCGAAATACGCGTCATCTTTTGTAGGAAAATCAATAATCTGATAGAGGCCACTGTCCAGTAGCATTGTGTAGTCCACTTGATTGAAATCACCAGTAACAATAACTAGTGCACTTGGGCTTTTCTTCAAACACTTGTGGATAAGGGAATCTAGCTTCTTCATGGGTTTCCGGCCCACTTGATTATTCTCTGGTATGTACACAATAATTAACCATATACCAGTAAATTCTCTTGGCAATTTGAAAGGCCTCAACTTAATTCACATGATATTGCTTTCAGAAAGCATACTCAATCTAAATTCAGCAGTAAAGTTCTTGATATCAGTACAGTACAAGCAATCAATATATACTGCTATGCCCCTGCCTTTTTTCCTGCAAATACAAGTAATCAATCTATGACTGGGCTCGAGAATATACTCTTACTGCCATCCCTAGTAAATACGTTTGGAAAATTTGGCAAATATTTGCCAAATATTTGGAAAAAAATGCATAATTTTTGTCAATGGCAATATTCCAAATATTTGGCAAATATTTGCCAAATAATTGCCAAATTTTCCAAATTTGTACAATTTGTACATTCATTAATTTAAAGCTTATTTGAATAAATAAACGTGTACATAATATATAATTGAGTATTTCAAACATTTTTTAAACCAATATAACGAAAATTTCAACTTTTCATTGACTACTGTTATAAACAATTAATGTATTTATATATCTAAGAATAATTTATGCAACATTTAAATACTCAATTAGTACTTGTTATGGACTAGTGTTATAACCTGTATTCTATTAGTTTTTTATGTTCATACCAGAAATAATTTTTAAATCTAACATACTTATAAATGCTTAAGTTATAATTCATAACTGCCAAAATTTTGAGCAAATTGTTACGGAATATAAACAAGGTTAATTGGAAAATTTTCAATGTTGCATTAGTTAAGAATTATGATGTTGACTTGCATACTAATGCTTTAATGCATTTGGTTGGCAGTTGATTGCTGTAGTTTAGACTATGATTAGTCTGTATTGGATCTATACGTCTTCTGTATACATCTTATGTATACTGTGAAGCAGTTTAACCAACTGCTGTTATAAATAACTAAAGCTGATGAAAAATCACTTAGCACAAAACTTGGAAACTGTCAAATATTTGGCAAATTCTTGGAAAGTGCAAATTATTTGGAAAATTTGCCAAATATTTGGCAAATTCTTGGAAAGTTTGCATAAAATTTGGAAAATTTGCCAAATATTTGGAATCGATTTGCAAATCCTTTCCAAATATTTGGCAATAATTTGGCAATTTTTTGCCAAATTTATTTACTAGGGATAAATCAATATGCATTTGTGGAACATTTTCTTTAATCCAGAATTCTGTAATAGCTATAATCTCATATCTATTATATGCATCGATTCTCAGCTTAAGTTCCTCCATTTTGTTGCACACACTTTGAGCATTACCAGTGAAAATCCGTGGCAGAAATGGTGTCTTATGCCTTGATATCCTAACAGGTTCGGTACACAGTGAAGTGCCTAGTCAAATATCATTTGTTATCTCCACCTCATTATTATCCATATACACATTATTACTTCTTATTCTCAAGTGACTTCTCTTGATTCTGCTATTTATAAATTCCCATAGTTTCTTCAAAACATTTTTTTTCTCAACCTGGCCTCAAAGTGCAAATCAGGGGTAATGTACACATGATTCTTAAAGGATTTCAACCAAGTCACTTTAGACAAAAGTTTCTCAGCATCCCACGGATTACTCAGTGTAACTAACATATTTCGAGGCTTAGCAGTATTCAAATTAAACGTACTCAGTCTGTGAATATCACTGACGTGGACATGATTTTCATCTATTTGGGAGAACAGCAATTCTTATGTTCATTTTATAACTATCTTTGTACTGTTGCCTTCTATCGTTTTCAGATTCTTGTAGCTTTGTGTGAACAGTGGATTTGGTAGTTTTCTTTAGAATACTGCTGCAAATCAATTTGACCTCTGAAATTTTTGGTTCGATATTGCGTGTTGAGGTGCTTGTCTTCCTGACAATATCTGAAACAATGCTATCTTTCCGCCCATTGCTGACACAAGAGTTGCAAAATAGCATAATGTTATCATTGGCTGCTTGCAGTCCTTTCAGCACATCCACATGGAAACCAGTACATCCTTAATTCCAATGCATCTTTGTTCCACATGTAAAACATACAAACACATTGACATCTTCATCCATCACTTTACTACTTGTATTAAAATGTATAACATAAGTGTTGCTTCGACTATTATTTGTCATATAGAGAGCAAACAAGAATGCAACTGGCGCAAATGCTTTAAAACTGAACAGATGCATTCACAACTGACAGGAATCATGCACAATTATGTAAACCATCCTATTAATTATAAGCATGATAGAAGAATTCATAAACAATTATTTACAGTTGTGATTAATAAATGAAATGTCTAGCTAAGGTGTTCATCCACAGTAGCAGTCAAGATTCCACGACAGGAATAACTCTTATTCATTCTTGGCCACTGACCACGAGCTGCATTTAAATTAGGTATATGATTAAGGTTTTTCTATACTTGGCTTAGCTAGCTATTGATCAATATCATTTAGCATATAGTAATAATTCAGATATAGGCTAGTTTGCCACTGTAGGATTTAACTTTGATATTTTAGATCTAAATTGTTGACTATAACACTACCAATAATGAGATCATATTATATTAGTAAACTAATTAAATGTAGGATAGGAATCTTCAGCAGCATTAATGCTGCATTTCAATTATTACAAATATGGTATCAATTATCAGCAGTACTAATTAAGAGTGGTACTTCATTTACTTGCAGCCAGTGTCATTTCTGGTTGCAGAAGTGTAATTATCAGTGTAATTCTATCACATTTATTTTACATATTTGGTGAAAGAGCTAAGTTGAATTGTATCACAAATAATATTAGCACTGCACTAAAACTAGGGTACACATAATCGTGGTGCATGAGCTGAGTCATCAGCGAAACAAATATGGAAACCACAATGGAGTAGTTGGTACACCTTTTTTTATAAGAACAATTTTATAAGAACAATGAGGCTAATAAATGCCAAAAAATAAGGACAATTTGAGAACAGTAGTGAGGCTGAAAGTATTTAAAAAGTAGTTTTTTTAATTTTTTTAATGAATAGTAACAAAAGATACTTATTTACAGTTCCAAAAGTTTAAAAATACTAAACATAAGAGAATCAAACAAAAGGATAATAAAAATATAATGTAGCTATAGCACAAAGAATCAGTGGCATCTAAAATCCTCTAAATAGTAAAGTAAATAGCCAAAACTTGTTTTTTACCTTAGAAAAAATAAGAAGAAAATTAGAACAATTTAAGGCTCAAAGTGTCAAAAAAATAAGAACAGCTGAGCATCAGCAAAAATTTACTGGTTCTTATAAAAAAAGTGTAATTAATGGATTGGCGTTAGGCGGATTACCAGAGATACTCTGCAGTGAATATTACCTAAACAGTAATTGCTATCAAAGCACTAGGCTAATTATAAGTAATGAATGTTGTTACATGCAGCAAAGAGTAAACATCAACTATGCAAGTACAATTGGAGCTCTTCCCGCCTTTATGGCCAGGAAATAGATTTATAGATCTCATTCAATTCAAAAGTTGTGAGCCAAAGTAGAATCAATTTGCCTGTGAAAACTTTGTTGACAACAAAATTTTTTTACGTTCACTCTTACAACTTTTGTTGACAACATTAAATTAGAAAAGGTTGTGAACAAAGTTGTAGGTCTGAATGCTACTTAAGTTTACCCTAAAACACCAAAAGTATTTCTCTTAGGTGCATCTTGCACTTGCATATGGCTGCAGATAAGTTCAGAAATTCTGTTTCCAAATGTTTCTTGGTTTCTCCATGTACGAACTATCACATTTGTCACAATTATATTTGTATAGAAAAGAAGGAATAAATGGAAACAGTTTTAAATAAATGTGCAGTTTGTAGCATTTGAAATATTGCGGAAATCCTTACATTCAAAACTTTCTTGAAAATAAGAGAGGCACATATTTTGATCAATTTCTAATATTGAAATTGTTTAATAGGATCTATTACTGTACTATTGACACCCAAACAGTACTCATACTTTTCTAGGTCTCAACTCTAAGAATGAAGAATTGCAAATGTTTAAATATGCTGATGATCTTGCTTACAAGCTTTATGCCAATACAAAATAATGTTAACCTAATATTATTCTGTTGGCATGCAAATGGAAAAAATTAGCAAACAGTATGCAACAAAAGATTTAAGAAAACTGAACTGATTAATCTTCAAAATGATTGTTAGTTACATGTACCTAGTTCAAAAGTTTATATATATATATAAATATTTATATATTGTAGCATTGACTGAATCAGTGTTAACATATTAGTATAATACAAGTAACATCTATAGTTGATATGTAATCAACAACTGTTTGCAAACACTGACAGAGAATTATGTAAAGAAAACTGAATTGTTGAATTAATGAGTGAGTAATATACCAATCAGCTGGGAGATAGTATACCTAAGCTTTAAGCACATGACAAGTAATTTAAGCAATTGTAATTTAAGAGAGTATAGCTTAAGCAATTTGGTTTTCACTGAATTAAAGTAAAATGAATGAGAATGAGTACTTTCACATTAGATCATGGAAGAACTGAGCATAGATTGCCAGGCAGCATGCACTAAGCATTCCTCAGATCTACCCCAGCTCTTCCTTGATAGAAAATTAAATTAACATATTAGAATCCGTAAATGCTTAAGAGCAAAATTGAACACAACCAATAAAGGATGAACAAAACAGTTTATTATGAATTCATACACTTGTTTCCCTAAGCTTAACATTTAATAAACAATTTTAAACAAAATTAAATAACATTTGGTAGCAGAACTACCATGAAATTGCAGAAATTTAAAATAATAATAAATGACATAACTGTCTCTTTTGCTAAATGAAAGTTTATTAGTGACTAACTTTCCAGGAATTGCACAACTGATACTAAAATATATATATATATATATAATAAATGTACTTGCCATTCAATGTGTAATAAATGTATGCTTCTAAAGTATTTTATATTACCATATTTACATTATTGAAATTATTCCATCACCAAAGAAGACTTAGTTTTTTATAATGCAATATTTTGTGATGTAAATCACACAAAGGTGCCTAAGTATACTATTTGCATGATTAATTCAAATATAAATATATTTATAAAAACTTATCACCAGCAAACTCAAAAACTAATAAAGAACTCTTTGACTTATTTGAACTTTTTAATTTGTAGAAATTATAATATACCTGCTAAGTGAATTTTAAAAATAATTTATTCATGATTATTTGGACACATTGAAATTAACTGTTATATAAAAAACTTAAATTAGAGCAGAAAAGATTTTTCACAATTTAAGAAATTTATATTTCAAAATTTTGTTTAATTTTAAAATGTTAAATTTTTGTTAAATTGTCAGATTTTTATGCTTATATTTGTCAATTATAAACAAGACATTCTTTCAAATTTCTACTAAGTTTTTGCATTGAATATGCTTGACAAGATCTTGAAGATATTCTGTCTTTTTTGGGCTTGTGTTTGTTTAAACAGCAATGCTTAAACTGTTTGGCAATTTAAACTATTTATTATACTTATAAAAGTTAATGGTATAGTATCAAAAACCTACTATTTGCCCTCAATGGCCTGATAATGACCATTATTTTCTCACCAATGTGTCATTGTCAGATATACATCACTGGCCCATTAATTCCACAGCAGTCAACTGCCATTAATCTCCATTAATTGCAACTCCAATGACTTATAGTGTGGAAAATATATCTATGTCACAAGCAGATTCCCCTAATAAGCTCCAAATTGCAGTTTTTTTATTTAAGTAATAATGTAGCATATCCTACCAGGCTTGACACCATTTATTCAAATATTTGTGTTTGACTGTGTGGAGAACTAGCAGGTAGGGATATAATGGTTTCTTACTGCTTCACTTTATCAATAACTATTCCTATTAACTATTATTAACAGACAATTTAACCATAACTATTTAGGTGAAGTAGCTTCACAGTTTCTCCAGTAGGTAGGGATCCACCTGATGCTGTTCTCCAAAAATCAGCAAAAATTCCAGCCATCTGTTTCCATTTATGTGTGTTCAGCACTCAGTCAATTGCTTTACTTATGTGTACCCTAGCTTAAAGTGGTGCTTACTAAAGGCTTGACAGAATTCAACTTAAACTCAAGTTGTAACAAGTAATAATCTATTGCAGCCTGCCTTGCCACTAGCTGCATAATTAACTTAATTAACTAATATGCAAAGAGCCATTACTGAAAAACTATTGATTTTAAAATAATTAATTAAAACAAGCAGCAGCTTCTTATCCTACATGTAATAGTTGTGATATAATACATGGTCTCATTATTGGTCACTTTATTGTCATTAATTTTGATCTAGAAAAAATAGTAATATATCCTACATTTGGCATGCTAGCCTTATTGTGAACTTCTTGTCAAAATTTAAATGTACAAAGGAATCAAAAGTCAGATAAATGGGTAATCAGAAAACTCCTATTCATATACCTAACTTAAGTGTGATTTTATGGTTTGAGGTGTAGAACCTTGAATTCTTCCCATCATGGGATCCTAACCACTACTTGACACAAACTGTTTAACTAGACATTGAAATTAATTAATCAAACCATGATCAAACTAAGGTTAAGAATTCCAAAGAATTTACTTCAACAATTTCTCTAATGGTTTCACTCTATTTATAGTTAATTTCAAAAAGTACCTATTGATTTAAATTTTCAAATTAATTGTCTGCCAAAGTTGGCTAAAGTAATGAGAAGCAATTTCACCCTCTTTGTTTTGCCAAATTAGTGTTTTCAACAAGTACTATTTTTTTACCTTTGTATTTAATAAATCTTAGTTGCAAAATACAGCAAGTTTAATTGCTAAACAAATTTCTAATCATTTTTCTTTTTCTTTCCTTTGACTGACTTCTTTTTCTGAAGAACTGATTTCCTGGAATTGAACTAGAAAACCTATGCTATTATATGGGGAAGACTTTCAAATAGTGAAAATAATTGTTTGACAAATATTTAAGTATTTCCATAATTAACAATTCATCAGTTGCAGACAATATTTGCCCAAGCACATCATTTCTTACATTAATCTATGGACTGACATGTTTTCCTATGTATACCAAAGTCTCATGCCACAATCATAAACCAAAGCACTTTTCAACATCATATTATAATGGCAAATGCTTAGGCTATTTGTCATGCATCAAAAACATATTGTAGAATGTTAACTCATCCAGGAATCATAGTTTCATGGTGGAACATTCTAACCAAACAACATAACAGGATAATAAATTGTAATTTGCTTCTTATCAGCAATTTAGCAAGATAACATGGAACCAATTGTATACTCCAGTAACAACCCAGAGAAGAAAAATCATTGTAATTCTTCTGATAGTTAAATGGCATCTGGCTGACACAGAACTAAGGAAAACCTAGTACCTATCTCAGCTCATTGAAACTTAAAAGACCATCCTGGCTTGTTATCTTACTTGCAAATAAAATTTACTCCCTAATTCCTACTTTATCTTAGGTTGGTTATTGATTGTCAGTTATAGTTACCAATAGCACTGCTGTAACTGAAGCTATGCTGTACACATACTAATCATAAGTATAATTCAAATATAAAATTGAGTATAAACATAACCAAAAAAGTAAAGGCCAATTTAAGAAAATAAATTATATCTGAAAGGTTAGTTAAATATGTGGTAAGGGAAATATCTAAGCAAAATAATATGACTATGCATTGGGAAATCAAAACTTAAATTAACTTCTGACAGTATCAGATCTAACACCTACAATGCAGATAAATATTTACTGTGAACAAAAGTGCTAGGCAAATGATTGAGCATCTAATAAGAATTTATATAATAAAAGCACACATGAATGGATATCTTAACAGCTAGGAACAAATCCAAAATAACATTAATCACACATATTAAAACATAACAAAATAGCACTAAAAACCTTTCACAATGCGCACTAATGTTACAAATAAGTTTTAATCTTCAGGATTATGCTACAATATAGCTGACAAACTTGGTTGTCAAATATTTAAGTATTTTTCATGTAACAATTCATTAGTTGCAGACATGATTGATTGACCAAATGCAATCTTGCATTAGACCACTTTTGATATATTGCTGTTCTACAAACACCAAACTCTCATTCTACAATCACTAAACTAAAGCCACTTTTTAGAGTATTAAAAGCTTGCTAAGAAATTAATTTTCTGTTTCTTTGGAAATAAGTCCTAATAAATACTATTAATTTGTAATTAATCAGCTCAATAGTGTGCTTGGGAAGAATTAGACTTGTATGTCCAACACACCCACAAAAAATCTCAAATTTTAAAAAGTAAATCTGAATTAGTTGCAGAATAATTTGCTTAATTTTATAACTTTAGTGGAAAAAACATTAGCAACATAAATGCATTGAATTTCAAAATTGCCTTCTCTCTTAAACAGTGAAAACTGCAATAAATTTAATATTATTTTGCCTCTTACCATTTTTTTGCAAGCAGTTGTGCATGAACACCAAATCAATATTTTGAAATTCAATGCACTAAGTTAAAAGTGTTTTCAATTGAGTTAATAATCCCCAGTTAACATGTCTTTGACTTCTTTTGCTTTCCTAATTTCTCTTTAAGCATTAATATACTTACACTGCCTGATTCATCACTGATTGCCCCAGTCTACTATATAGCTTGCAACCTTGACCAATGCTTTATTAAGGCAAGAATATCAACATCAACTGTATTTACATTTATGCAATAGATGTTTTAAATGATTTCATGCAATCAGTTTTTTATTTCAGAAAAAACATGGTGTACAATTATAGCAAATTAATTTGCATGGACAATGCCATCTAACTGGCAAAGTACAAAAAGATAAAGTACAATAGAAAAACAGATTGCATTTGATTCAACACACACAACACTCACATCTGAAAGAATGCAGCCAGAACAAGATTGTCAGTGAGCTCAGCAAACCTAGCAACTCTGTTGCATATCAATATTACTGTAAAGAGTATCATTGCCATATTTTCCCCTTTCCAAAATAATAAAAAATTACCATTGTGACTTCATGCAGGTTGTTGAACTGTGATATAGTAACCCTTCTCATGAATTGGTTATGGAAGCTATAAACTAAATGTTTTCTGCTTTAAAACATGGCTTACTACAACAGCTCAACAAGAGTAGTTATTCTATTGCTCTCAATAAGGTGACTTTGTTAAATCAAAAGCATTATCTTGGCTGTACTGCAACATGCATCAATGAAATAGCAGAAAAACTTGTTGCTCAACTTTTCTTTTTTTCTGAGAAGTGAATATAGGAACAGCAGATACCCTCAAAATATAAACAAAGTATTGCTTCAATCAGTTAGGAATTAAGAAAGAACATTTCAGTATAATAACTGACAACTAACACAATCAAATGAGTTCAGGCAACAAAATCTGCATGTTATTATCAGCAGAAGAACTCTGACTCAAAACCATATGAAGAAATTGTTGACCAAGAAGCATTTCTTGCAGAACTGCCAAATGTGAGTGACTACATAAATTGGGTCAGATATGCAGCACACCTGTTGCAGTTAGTTGTGGGTGATAGTCTAACAGAAGCAGAAGACAACACCCAACTCTCAATTGGAAAGTGTAAGAAGTTTGCAAAACTTGATCATGTATAATCCCGTACTCCTAAATGATAGACATTGTTATTTCCATTATAATACAGCATTAATGACAATAACTGTTTTATTGATCTGGTTGTCAATGTTGTTAGATCCTAAACTATTAGCCACTACATGTAACACTGAATATATTGGTAATGTATATATAAGTATTAATAGTGATTAACAATAATGTGTTTAGGTTCTTCACACACTGCCAATTTAACCGCTTTTGCCAACCTGATGTTTTATTAGCAGATGAATCACTCTCTTGCCACTCTTGGTCAGGGTTTTTGAGTACTCGGAATGTTAAGAACTTGAACTCGAATAAGCTCGCAAAACTAGATTGGAAAAACTCGGAAGAGAAATCATCAAAACTCGAACTCGAACTCATTCGAAAATCCACTTGAAAATACGGTAAAAATTAAATTTTTTTAAATATTAATTTTCTTACCAATCACAAAAACATTTTTAGCTTAGAATTATTGTAAAATAAATGTTTTTTACCCTAAAAAACTCGGAATTAGAAAAAAACTCGATTGAACTCGGAACTTCATTTAAAAAATTACTTGAACTCGAACTCGAAATGTAAAAACTCAAACTCGGCACAAGTAACTCGAACTCGACTCAAAAACCCTGCTCTTGGTATAATCTGCAGTTAACTTGTGTAATTAGTCATAGATAATTCATTCTTGTTGGACATTGAGTTAATATATTTCCAGTGTAAAAAAATAGAGAATAATTCAATCATTAGCTTTAACCTAACAATTAACCAGTTATTAATAATGCAATATTTAATTAACATATAACTGCAGCTCTCTTTGTTGATCATTAGTGATGATAAGTTCCTTCTTTGAACAGAATGGGCATTAGAGATATAATCAATTGATTTATTAATCATTTAGTAATTAACAGTTAATTCCAATGTCATACAAGCATTAGATAATCACATATCAATTAAATAGGCAGTAATGTATTAACATTTAATTAGATGACTTAATAAATGTATTGATTGATCTTGTTTGGCATCATCAACTTCCATCACCAACTTCACCACAACCAGTGCCACATAGAAATTTAGCTAAGTTGCATTATACACAAATCCAATTGATTTGATAAAGTTAAAGAATGACTGACCATTAGTAAAAGTTTATTTATAATGACACTTGTTACAATTTAGCAATTTATTATAACATTTGCTGGTATACCATACAAAACTAAAATAACTTACAGGTCTTTTTAGTTAAAAGTTCCTCAAATCAGATGATCAATATTAATTCAAATTTCTATTTGCCTCATACTGGTCAAAAGCCAAGCAATTGACTTTAAGTCAAACTTATTTTTTGTCATACAATTTTTGGACATGTATTTATAAAACTTGATTAATAATAAATTTTGTACAAATATAATACATAAATAAAATTTCAAATTTCTAATGTAAAACTGCAATTTTTTATGGTCAGACAAAATGTCTTTACATTTGCACTCATCTACCTAAGTGAGGCTAACAAGAATGCCTTTACATTTGCATTTTGCTACAATCACAAGTAACCAAACTTCAGCAAACCTTTGAAAAAACAACAGTGCTTTGGAATTCTATACTTATGATGATATATTCAGTAACTGATCAAAGTTATGATGTAAATTTTGATCTTGATGTATTTGATCAAAACTGCTTGAAGATTTCTGAAAATGAGAATGAACTAATAGCTGTGCTATTTTTAATGTTATTTATGAATGCAACTAATGATTTCAAAGATGAATAGAAAGTGAGTATGACATTGGTAATTCCTACAGTTGAAATACTAGGAACTGCACTGCACACATTCAGCATGTTGCACTCCCATCACAGAAAACTACAAAGCAAGTATTAGCCAATACTCTTCAAAAAAATTCAGCTTCCTGAAGACATGCCAAGTCCATATTCTTACATAAGTGATGAACTAATCAATGAAAATGTCACTTGCTGATGAGCCATCTTTGAAATTTGTTTTTGACATTCTTTATTGCAAATAATTTTAAGAGATTTGAAGAAGTATCATTCTAAGGCCTCTTGTCTTGCAACTCCATAGTAATTGATTTGAAACCAAAATGAATAAACATGTATGATTTGAAACAAAATACACTAAAAACTATTGCAAATCAAACACTTGAATCAATTCCCAATGCATATCTTGATGTGATCTGTTTTGATCATTCTATCCTCTTGCACTTAGAAGACTTGCATATGATGTCTTCTCTAGCACTTCTTCCATAGGTACAATTGAGCACTTGTTCTCTGCAAATGGCACTATTCTTTCAAAACAAACTTGGAACAAATATGCTGGAAAACCTGCTCTACTTGAAAGTGAGTTTCTAATAAATTGTTTTGAAATTAGAAAATTTTATAGATAATGTGGCATTAGTATGAAATCAGCTAACTGTTCTACTATCATAGCTCATTGAAGGTTTTGAGTTGATGCATATATTTACTGATGCTAATAAATAGTTAACTTCTCCTGCTACTATACTCTATCCTTATAAAAGTTAACAGTAAACAGGAGATCTTGTTAGGGAATAGTGGCCACTCTCAGCTGACCCAATATAGATAACCTTTAAGAAAGAGTAATATAAGACTAGAAACCTAATTAAGATAAAGAATAAAGAAGCCCTAACTCTTTATTACAATTAGTGTTCTAAGTTCTTAGTTAAATAACCTAAACTTGGTGCTTTTTCATCTCATGCAATTTAGGTGAAAGCAATAATAACAATTTTTGCTATGAATGAAAAGCAGTACAACAGCCCTAACCATACACCTAATACAAGTTAAAGGAAAGCAAACAAGGCAAGTTGTGACACATCTGGGCACCCTTTAACTATGCAGTTGAAATTTAGAAACACATAATTTAATAAAATAGTAAGTCAAAGATTAAAAGTAAAAAACAAATTTACTGAGATAAATTGAAAAAGAATATAAATATGAACAAATAGCTGACAGGTACAAATTTGGTCTTCTGATATTCTTTTACAACATTAGGAATTAGCAGAAATTCAAGCTAAAATATATAGCACTGCTATTGTTTTTTCAAATTACAATTGAAAAAAAATGTAAAATTAATATTGAAATTGCATTAAAGAAAAGAATTATAAATGTTTGATGTCTTTATGCCACAATAAGCAAAAAGCATAATAAGTGCTAAGTAGATAAGCACCAGTAGTAACAAGTGACATTGTAAAAAGCAGTAATGATAGATGCATGACCCCTCAGTGCTTACAACACTGATATGTACATATATATATATATATATATATATATATATATATATATATATATACAT
>CABFPE010000526.1:356385-372011 GCA_900660155.1 Hofstenia miamia | reverse complement strand
TATATATATATACATCAGTTTTGTAGCTGATGTTACACAGGCAACACAATGTGTGTCACCTCACAACCAACTAAAACAAACACAAATGGTCATTCTCCCATGTATTTTTATTTGCATCTTCAGATGCAATAAAATTATAATTTGAAAATTACATAAAAATCTAGCCCAAATACAATTTTAGTATTTACAAAATCTTATTTTTGTATCAATACAACAGACACTAAAATATTGGATTGTGTAGAGCAAAATAAAACTACAAACTATGTATAATTGGAATACACATTCATTTCAAATATATGACTGTAATATTTAAAACCAAAATTAAATATTTAAATATCTTTTGAAAAAAATTATTATTGTGACAGCCTTACACTGCTTAGCTCAATGCTTTCTCATTTAAGTGCATGCAGAGGTGTAAATAAATATAATTAATTTAAATATATTGGCAATAAATGTTATTTATTTTGAAAAATTTAAAATATGATATTTATTTTTCAGCTACAATGCATTTTTTCAGGTATATATGTAATGTTTGGTATCCCAATTACAAAAAGTCTTTTTAGTTTTAACAGATCAAAAAGATGGTGCCCATTAATTTGGAAGGATTTCTGTTTTTGTATTATACCAAATTCTATTGGAATGTCAATACTGTTTGGGAAATATTGAATTAAATTTATTTTCCTTGAAATAATTTAAAATATATTTATAAAATACATTTCTTGAATACATGGAATCTATCATAGTCAACTGAGGTGACATGCTTCTATTAAACCTTGTGCCACATGTGTAAAATTCTTTATAATAATTTTTGATTTTCTTTTAAATATGAAATAATTGAAAATGAGGTGACATGCTTCTCTGCAACCTGCACCACATGTGTGACATTCTTGATAATATTATTCTTGCTCAAATAAATGATCATTTAAAAATGAATTGACACGTTTCTTTCAAACCTGCATCATGTATCTAATGAAATCAGGTATCCTCTCTCAAATGCAGTACCATTGCAAATGAAACAATTACAGTTAACTGTAAATGGGCGTACAATTAACCATTACTATAACACTTTTGTTTAGCTAAAAGCAGTTAAATTAAGTTGGGAGTGGGTATAATTTCACATTTCACATTTAATATTAAATGAGTTGAGATGAATGTTTTATAAAATATATAAAGCAATATAATACTTTCTAGGGATTAGGATTCTTGAACAAATCTTTCAAAAATGATTATTGCAATAAATAAATTATAGCTAGGGTTAAGTAAAAATTTGCATACAATTGTACTTAAATTGCTTTACTTTGCTATTTCTTTGAGGAGGATATTGGCATATGCTGTGCAAGTACAGTATGGAAGATTTGCAAGGCAGTTATGTCAGAATTTTCAAATAATCATCTTACAACAATTCAGTCTATTCACTTATTTCTTTATGTAAATAAGGTTTTATTATGAATGCCAAATTTTCAGATTTTGATAGAAACATTGGTTCTTCTGTGTGGTAATTGTAATGCTGAGCAGAGTAGGTTGAACCTTATTAAGAATTTTTTGCACATTATAATGATCATCTGCACAACCTTGCAATCATCAATATTTTTTTAAAATTAAAACATGTTGAATCAATTGTTTGGTTTTTATATTAGTGATATTTCCTTTAACAATTCAAGTCCTCTGGTGATTGAATATAATTTATAAATCAAACTTAGCTCTGAGTTTTGAGTCATGTGAACATTATTCTAACTAAACCTCTGATGTAAATGCAAATGCATGTAAACCTAAATTATATATGCTAACTAACAATTAATGGAATTTATTAGCTTATTTCACAAGGTTTCAAAAGGAAATATAGCATTCCATTAAATAATTTACTGCAATAGAAGTTACATCATACAATGACATATACACTAAAAATATAGTTCATAAAATAGCCCATTTGATTGTACAACATATATTCCAATATATATAATGATATCATATTCAATAGAATTATAAATTTGGTTCCATTATTAACCTCAAGGTTCCTTGCAAATAATTTTTTTGGGGATTATTGTTCCAACTACATTGGTTTTTCCTTTGATCTTGTTAAATTCATATTCCACAACCTTGTATGCAATATTCTTTAGCTCATCTTCAACAGCATATTTTAAGTAGTTATTTTGGAGAAATTCTTCACTCTAGGCAATATATAATATTTAGAAATTTAAAAAATAAATATAAGTGTTTATAAATTCTAAAGTTCAAAAAATTTTCGAAAAAAATGATGATAACAAATTTAATAATACTTCACATTTTTAGTAATTTCAAAGCTCTCAGATTAATATAATTAGTCAAATATATAATCTGTTACCCACAATGTTCTTGCTCTCAACTCAATACAAAGTTATTAGCTAAAATAAAATGGCTCAGTTTACATTTCTGTTTTACAGAATTTCATAAAACAGTGTTATCTACATAAATATAGTAAATTCAAATGGAGAGTCAAGCAAAGATGTAACTCCTATGTGTAATAATAATCTATGTGAATATTTGATGATCAAGTAACTGTTCATACCCTGTGATATCAAACACTACTCCCTCACAAACTATTAACTCCATAGAAATTAAATCAAACCATTGTAAATAGAAACTACTAAGAGATTGGGAATCTTGCATCTACATTTGTTCAACTGTCTTCAATGATTCTTAAAAATTTGTACAGAATTGAATAAACTTGCTAAGATTTTCCCACACTGAAAATTGTGTTGAATTAATAAGTTTGAAATTTGCTAATAATCTGAGTTATTTAATATCAGACAAATACTATTTTTATTATTTTGGCACTTGATATTTAATTGTCAACCACACTAAAATCAAATCAATTTCAACTTACAACTAGTTACATACAAATGAAACACAATTAAATTCCAAAATTACATCTTATATAATTTTTAATTTATTGTTATATTTGAAGCTGTCTGACTAGAATATTTTTTTAGTCTAGAAGTAGATTTACTGATCTCCTTCTAGAAAAACTTGGGCCAGGAAGGTGATTCAACATGGTGACTGTGACATTTAGCAAAAACAAATTAACATCTGAAGAAATCATTAATGATCCAAGTACAGTGGAAATTTTCAAACAATAAAAGATAGAGATTGTACAAAGCAACCAGCAAGAAAATGTCTACCACCCTTTGATTAAGACAAATCTTATAGTAAAACCTAGCTTGATGTAGCAAAAGTGGAACTTAGAGTCCAAACATGATGGAAGGCCCACTACTGTCAAGCACAAAGTTGAAAAATAGAGTGAAAAGAGGTAGCTTGAAAAAATCCCAGCAAAATCAACCAGTGGCACCAATATCATCAACAACAACACTGTCAATAGATGGTATAAATAAAATCCCCACAATGGAGTTACTCTCAAATGTCACCAGAAACAAGCACCCACAAAATTTAGGACATTTTAAAGAAAAGTCATGATACTGAAACAATGCTTAAAAATGAAATAAGAATACTAATGAAGAAAGTTGAACAGATGTACAAAGCAAAAGAAGTAACAATAACAGAGCTGAAAAGCAACATGAGCAGAAGATTGGAAAAACAAGGACATTTGTTTCAATAAGACATGAGAAGGCTAATGCAACAGTTGGTAGAAACAAATAAAAAATTCATTAAACAAAATGAAAAATTGGAAAGTATGTATGGGGTACTCAAAAAAGAATACAAACAACTGATTGAAGGTAATGAATCACAAATACAAGAAAGAGAATTATTATGTGATCAGTTGAGATTAATGAAAATATCAGGAGCAGAAAAATAAGTCAGAGAAAACCACATACACCAGATCCTCATAGAAGAGGAACCTGAAAAAGAACAACAAACACAAAAAAGAGAGAAAACACCAATAGAAAGAAACAAAATTACAATGAAGAAGACAAAAATGAAAAACAAAATAATAAAATCCATGTCACAGCAGATAGAAGATAATAAAGAATCAACAAGAGAGTAAAAACCTAGGTTCAAAAAATCAGTGCTAATGTGACACATTGATAATGAAACCACACCATACAATGTCCTACTACCAAAATTTAATGGCAAAATCAATAGTTATAATCCAACATTCAAAGAGGGGTTCTAAATATTTGAACTAATGATGATGGAAAGAAAGGTAACACAAAATGCAGTAAGCAGCAAGATTTCCACTATAGCCAAAAGGGTTAGTTTATCAGAACTACTTGATTTTGATGCTGAAACTAAAAAGAATAAAATATTATTAACAGGAAATTTCTTGGAGTACTACAAAAACAAGAATTTTAATAATCAATATAGGATAATTCTCAATGGCCTAAAGATGAGAAAAAATGATGACATAAGAAATTAAATTTTACAAGTGAAGAGATTATTAACATTGAGTTTATGAGGTAAACATTATTCAAAGTATGATTTGTTTTCCCATATTTAAAAAGGATTGATGGAAAATATAAGAAACCAATTTAAGATAAAGTTTGATGTGGACAATAAACTGGAGAAAGTGATATGGAAAGCTTTCAACATAAAAGCAACATTAGAAAATAATTCCAGGATCTATAAGAAATCCACTTGGAACAGAGAAACACCAAGTTGGAGGCTTAGTGCAAATATAAAAACAATTACAAATACCACAAAGTAATAAAATTCAAAGCAAAGGAAAGAAAGATGAGAAAATAAAGGAAAGACATGTTAAGTGTTACAACTGCAGGGCAAACTGATAAGTAAAATAAAGGAATGTTCACAACTGGGATGCATTAGCATATTATATATCTACATATACATAACCCTACATGTATAGATAGATACATAAACCCTAGGTACATGCAAACTATCAATATGGTCAATAAAAACTGGAAACCTAATAGTACAATTCAAAGGACACATATAACACTAACTAAACAGGTAATTAACATACACAAGTAATATACCACCTCATATGTGTAATAGATTATTATAATACCATAAAAATTTGGATCTAAAAAGAGTTAGCCTAATGGTAGTTATCCAGCTGTTTGATAAAATGGTTTATTATAACAAATGAATCAATTAAAAAGCTACAACAAATAAAAATCCCTAC
This sequence comes from Hofstenia miamia, assembly GCA_900660155.1. Taxonomy (NCBI): domain Eukaryota; kingdom Metazoa; phylum Xenacoelomorpha; order Acoela; family Hofsteniidae; genus Hofstenia; species Hofstenia miamia. Next base: position 366,934 of record CABFPE010000526.1, on the reverse strand, counting down.
AATTACACCTAACCTAGGAGCACACAGGAGTTTTGGCTTCCAGCTGCATCACATTGAGAATAGCTGAATGTGCAGCAGCTCCAAGAATCTCTTTAGTCGAATTTTGGGACCACCAAAGGACTACTAGTGTGCTCAGATGCTAGCTTTCTATTGTTCTTACTAATCAAACCTGATAATGCAACAAAAGAAATTCCAGTGAAATTATTTCATTATCAGTAAATCCATTACATGCTATTTATAATCCCAATTCACAAACACTTAAACAATCAGCATGTTACTGTTTATTGATTCAAATTTGTTTACAATTCTTTTGTATGCTTCAATAACACAACATCATTACAAATTAGCTGTAGTGATTTCTGTCTTTTTAATTTTTCCAAACCATTTTGCCAATAAATGTAATTTCAAAACTGCACAAATTGTTTAAAATTTAAATAATAATAATAATTGTGTGCAAAAGTATAATTAAATCACAAGTTTACTGATAATCTTAGTTACCTCTTTTTGGTATCCCTTTGTCTTCACACTATTATGCCACAATATGCTGTATGATGCAAGTAAATATAAATACTTCGCATGAATTGATCTATGCAAGCATATTAGGAGGTAAAGGCAATATATAACAAAGGTGTTGAAAATTAAGAGACAGAAAATTGAAAAGGGAATTAATGAATACATAGACAATATCATAATACAAGTGACACAATAGAAGAATACATAAAAAAAATGAACAGAACATTGGAAATACTAGGTAAATCTGGATTGAGAATAAATGGAAACAAATTCAATATTCTAAAAGTGGTAAAATTATTTCTTGGGAGAATAATTTGAAAAGGAAAAATTTGCATGAAGGACAATGCAAGAGACATGATAAAGAAGGTAGAAAAACAAAACAATAAGAAAGCTCTGCTAATGATCATGGGATTCTCAAATTATTACAGAACATTTACTCCAAAAATAGCAGGGAAAGTAGCAAAGATGACAAGCCTAATGAAAAAATCAGTACAATTCACATGAACATGGCAGGAACAAGAAGAACTAGACAAAATAAAAGAAGAGTTGATGAAATTACCATCATTGAACACCTCCCCAATTACACAAAACAATTTATATTAGATTGTGATACAAGCAAATTCACAATAGGGGCAATGCTAGGCCAAGAATAGGATGGCATAGAAGTACCAATACAATTCTTTAGCTGAAAATTAAAACAAAGTGAGGAAATTATGGCTCAACAAAATTAGAAATGTTAGCATTGATAGAGAGCATAAAAAAGTTCAGACACTTCTTAATAGTAAAAGAATTTCACATATGGACAGACAATAGCAGATTGGCATGGTTAAAGACATTCTCTGGAGACAAATCATCAATAGTCTCATAATGGATTGTGTAACATCCTCCACCTGGCTTATTTGCACCATGTATTATTGTTGATAATTAGCACTCAGTAAATTGCAGGTGAGGAGTTCCTGAATTATTGAATCGCCAAACTTTTCCTTTTTAATCAACTAGTTATGTTAATCGAGTATTAATTATCACTATTTAGGTGATGGAGCCACGTGACGTTTCTTCTCTAGTTCTTCTGTGGGCCACTGCCCAAAGCTGATCTCCACAACACAGTTCCCCTCCTTTACAAATGACGATTGAATCCACTACACCAACTCAGCTCAATTGGAACTAATTATGTATACCTTACTTGAGTTCAGTGCGTGCACTCATGTTAAGTTGTAACTGACTTAAACTCAACTTTGTACAGTGTTTGTTGATTTGTTCAAATAAAGCAACCAGGCATTGATACTAACTGTGTTCAAATATTAATAATGTAGCCATTACCGTAAACTTATTGGCTTAGTAATCTAATTAATAAGATTGCAGTTTCCTAACTTACATTTAATAGGGATACATGTAAGGTCACTTATTTAGTCAATTATAGTCGAGTCTCCTACTATTAATAACATGTATATTCCTAGGGTTCGACTATCCAGTCGTTTCAAGCATTGATTATTTTGTACATGTGTAGATCAATAGTCAGACTAGGCGAGAATCAAAAAACTCCTAACCATAACATAAGTGCAGTTTTGTGACTGGCACAAGGACCCTCTGAATCGATCCCGTGATGGGATCCAGCCACTACTAAACACAACTCGCCTAGCTGCACATTTTATTAATTAATCAAACCAGATAAGTGAAGAATGAGAAATAAAATAAACTCCGAAGAATTTATTGTTCATCAAATTTCTAGTTAAGTTCAAAGCTATTTATTTAAAATTTCTAAAGTACCTGCTGATTTTGAATTTCAAATAATTCTTCTGCCAATATGGCTGTTCATACATAAGCGTTATTTCACTCCTAGCAATTTGTCAAATGTTACTTGATCAGCTAACAAGTTTCTCTTAATTTGCACAATATTGTAGCTTAGTTGCATCTTTACAAAATGAATAGAATCATAACTAAATTTTACAATAATATTTTTGATTGTATTTAATCACTATAATCATTCGACGTTAATCCTTCTTTTGTTGCAGCTATTATTTTGGGATGATGCTACAATTGAATACCTGAATGAGTTTAATTTTACAATAGAACATAGGAAAGGAAGTCTAAATAGCAATGTTTATTTTTGGACATCATTGCCAGAGTATCAGAGATACAGAAAATGTGGATGGAGAAAAAAGTCAATTTCAATGTTTACCACACTGAATATAAAAAGCACTGAGAGATAAATGTGGACAAGAAAGGACAAACAATACTTCAGATAATTTTAAAGGAACAAATTGCAGAGAAAGGAATAATAGAAAAGCAAAAACACAATAGGATATAAAGTGAAATCAGAGAAAAAATAAATAGACCAAATATGGTTCTATCCAAAATAGCCAACAGCTACTGCACAAGACACAGATGGAAATTAAACAAGAACAGATTATGGTATGTGGAAACACAAAACAACAGAATCACAACTACAGAATATTATAAAAGAGAAATAATAAGAAAAGTACATGAAAGAGAACACATGGGAATAATACAAATGAAGAAAAAATTTAATGCCAGATTTATAAAAAATAGCTCTAAGAATACTGATAAAGGATTTTATAAATAAATGCACAACATGCCTGTTAAACAAAAGACAACATTTTCCAATGCAGAGAGCACAGATAGAAAAGATAATCACAACACAACCTAATGAAATAGTACATATCAATTTAGAAATGTTGTCCAGAGACAATGAAGGCTATCAATGTCTGCTCATGATGGTTGATAACCTCACCAAATATGCAAGGATGGTACCAATGGTAAGCATAACAGCAGAACTGACAGTGTAGGCAGTGATGAAAGATTGGATATTGAAGTTCAGTCCAATGGAAACAATAATAACTGATAAGGGGCTACAATTTGAAAGTCATTATTTCAAGAAATAGCAAACTATTGAAAATTGCAAGTGAAATAATGACAGCATATCACCCCAAGCAAATGGAGCCATGGAAAGATTGAGCTAGACACTAATTAAAGTAATAAAACTGCTATGTCTCAGACAAAGATATACAAAGAAGAATAATGTCTCAAAGGGCAGTTAAAAATAATAGTATATAACCCTGAAATATTGGACTTAAACTTATTAAATGAACTTAGGAAATTAGAGAAAAACAATGCACCAACCATTGAAGAAGAGAATATGGAAAGACAAGAATTCAAAAAGAATCAAATGAACACATGCAGAAGAGTGAGGTGAAGATGTCAAACTAGTTGCTGATTCAAGGGCAAAAGGGATAAGAACAAGGAAATGATTAACAATTGGAAATAAGTGAAAAGGCAACTTCAAGGCTGATTGTACTATGGAATCCACAGCTGGTCAAGTACTAAATGAGCAATTTAACAGAACCTGATTCAAGGGCACCCAATTAGAAATCATTAGTACTGGTTCTGAACCTATGGATTGTGAACCAAGCATAAGTACAAGGATACTGTTATGACTCACTCAAAATGCTACATGCCCCCTCCAAAACTAATACCACAGCTGACAAAACAATATGATTGAAAGAGAGAAAAAAAGAATAACTAAAATTGATGGAGACACACATACTTTATGAGAACAAACAAGATGAGATATAATTCTTTTGAAAAGTTGTCACAAGGAGCAAAGGCTCACATATGGAAAATAGTAATAATGAAGGAACAAACATGCCTATGATAATGGACAAAGAAAAGAGGCCCACAGTTAAAATGTTGATAAGCTATCAAAGGAAGATGAATAAAACTTTGGAAATACTATACATGTGAAGCACAGTACAAATAAAATTTAACAAAGACTTCACATTTTCCAATGTTCAAAACATAATGTCCTACAAAGAAGAGATTGCCAACATACAAGAACCTAGACAAGGAAAATTAAGCAATCATCTATATAATTAAAGAAAAAGAAAACAATAGAAAGTTGGAAAACTAAATAGATCAAATATTAAGAATGGCTAAAGTATGACATGTTTAGATAGTACTAATTGCAAAAACAACACTGGAAAAAATTACCACAATTTCTCTATGAAATGGTGATTCAAGTACAGAACATTCTTGCATACAAACAAACAGAAACAGAGACAATGATATCAGAATTGATAAAAGAAAATTTCAAATTGATTATTGGTACCAGATAATGTTGGATCCATATATCATGATAAATCTCTACAGCCAAATGAAAACTATAGAAATCACAATGAGCTCAGCAGAGAATCTAGAAAAGGCAAATACACTATTCATAAAATTCAGCCTAAATCAAAGACAGGAACACATAAAGGAAATTGAAAACATATAGAAAAATATGAAACTAAAAAGGAAGACAAGTAAACAGTGGCCAGAAATCAAAATCACTACACTGTCAAAAAGATATCACAGAACAGTCAATTTAGCACTACAAGAAATCAATAGAGTATATGAGCTCAACACAAAGAAAGACTTTAAAAAACATAACTTTTGAAGAAGGCAACATACAAGAGATACATTACAGAATGATGGCATGGTTTCTAGTGATATTCTTAATGGTAGACAAAGAAATCAGATTACAAATATCAAGAAAACAGAGGGGAAGCTAACAAAGGCCAAAGACTGGTTGTTAAAAGGACAAGTAGAAAACCTATAATCACCAGACAAAATGAAGAAACCAATGCAGATAATTGAGAAACATATAAGTAGAACCATAAAAAACCAAAGCCCAATGGGAAAAATGCAAATAGTTGAGATGGCAAACAAAACAGGTATATGACTGAACAAGTAAGTTGTTGAATTACTGGGTTAAAACTAGAGAGAACTATGCCAGAGGACTTAATGCCAATGCAGAAGCTTACTGAGGTGAACATATACTAGAGTAGCAGTGATTCTAATAGAACTAACAGGTAAGCAAGAACATTGGTAGTTTATCTTCATAACTTAACTAGTAACTATTTAGATCTCCAAAAGAAAGAAGCACACATCCTAGATAACCAATTCTACAACATCACACTGAAGCAATGTTGAGAGCTAAAGGTTTAGAAAGTTTGTTGTGCAGTGCTTCCCTATATTTCTCACAATTTATTATCTAATCTAATGAAATGTCAGTAGTTGTCTTAGATCTCAGCTGATAAATAAATAGCATGTAATTGCCATGCATTTGTCCTAGCCAACAGACATGGTTTAGTTTTAAAGCCTATACATAACTGTAGTCATAACCTAAATCAGATCCATGAGTTGGGGATGATCATTACAGCTATTTGTCACCATTAGAATTCAAAGTGGTGTTCTCAAATTGTTGCCAATAACCTAGCTTATTATCATAGCAAAAAATACTTATGCAATAATGATTGGAAAAAATAACACATTTTGAGTGATACAACATCTATTAGCTTATTGACAGGTTTGATCATATTTACACACTAAGCAATAATTACCTGCACTCTGTTTACACTTTCAAGATTCAAATTCCCCTTGCAAATTTATCAAGTAATTATAACACATGCATTAGAAGGAGGGGACAATTAATAGCACAATACTACACTTGAATTAGACGTCATTGATCAAGTTACTTCATCAGATACTAATATAAGGAAAATTAATGTAGAAATCAAATGTAATTAACAAACCAAAAATGATTGAAAAGTAGGGGTGTCCCCAAGTGACTCTACATAATGTTATTTGATGAACCAATGAAAAAATACTTGTAGGGAGCAACAGCAGAAACAAGGTTATGATTAATTGAGGAACAACCATGGCTCACAACAAGTAAAATAATAAAAAGAAGAATAGAAAGCACTAGTGATGTAGTGAATTAAATAATTGCAAAGCACTTACAAAACATAATAAATAATGAGATGAAGAGATACAAAAAAGAAAGCCCAAGATGTTCACTCACAAAAATAATAAAAAGTGCGAAATTAATGATGAAAGGAGGAATTACAGAACCAATTGAAATTTGGGAAATGGTAAGAAAAAGACATAGAGAAGTACAAAGAGAAGAGGATCTACTCATATTGACACAACTTATTCTGTCTCCCAAAGCACAAGAAGCAATCAAAAGAATCAACATGGAAAAATGGGGAAACACAAATACCACAAGTACAGTTGAATGGATCAATACAGATGATGAAAGGTTCTTGGTAGAGATAAGAGTAACTAAAAAAACAAACTGGAATAGTGGAATAATACTTCCAACAAATAAGAGAAAACAAATGGTGGCAATGATGAAAATAATGTTCATGGAAACATTTATGAGAACAGAAATTGAAGATCTATTAAAACCATATAATCACATAGAAGTCAATATAGAATACATAACATCAAGAATAGAAATGCTGAGGAATGTACTATCAAAATTGAAAGGAAAAGAAAATTTTAAAGGGTACTCCACCAGAAACAGTCTCAATACATATGATCATGTCAAGATGGAGGCTACCCAAGGATAAAAAAAATGTGGCAAAATCATTTCTACACAAATACAACTCTTATGAAAACAACAGAGCTATAGTAGAGAAAGAAGATTACATAAAATCAAAAGAAATATGATAAGAAATGACAACAAAGAAAGAATATTCACTGAGGGAAAGATAACAACATATGATTTGTATACTGAGGTTGAGCCAGTATACAAACAATTACAAACATTGAGAGAAGAAATTGAAAACAGAAGACAGTAAATCTTGTTTCTATCATATCTAAATTCAAATTTTTACAGTGACCTTTCCCTTCCGTGCATCACAAATTCTTACGAGGAATGTCAAATAATGTTAACAATTAGTAAATAACATGTACTTGCAGATAAGTTAAAATGAAGGGCCTCTTTACTTGTATGCATTCAAATTTCTGTGCCCCTGCTTCTTAGCTCTTGGCCATATATTAAGGTGGGTGAGGTGTACGAATGGACAGTATTGAGTCTTCCATTGCACGAAATATTTGGTCATTTGAAATTTCGTCATACGAAATATTTTTCTTGCGTGATGATGTATGAAAATTGATTTCGTGTGCTATCTTAATACATTGGATAAAAATATTTTTATACCGTCACGAAATCTTTCTGCATTGTGAAGCAATGGGTATTGTAGTACTGCCTTTCTTTAAAGGAAATTTTTGCTAGATTTTGGAGCAATCTGCATTTTATTCGCCCATATATTTTCTTTAGAAGTCATAGAAAAATGTATTTTTAGCGATGTTTCTAAATTAGTCTGATTTTGTAAAGGTATAAAAATGCAGACCAATTTAGAAAAATTGCGAAAAATACTTTGTAATGTGATAAGAAAGAAATAACTGCAATTCAAACTTAGGAACTACAGATCATGAGATGTTGGGTGCAGCCATAAGGTGATAACTACACTCAAACAAATTACCAACAAACACTATCACAATATTATTTTTCTAAAAGAACATTATTGGCATTATTGTTGTCATTAGGATGAGCAATAGGTTCATCATTACTTTACTAATTTTACGTCATTCCTAAGTGCTCTAAAAATGACTCACTTTTAGAGCACTGCTTTACAACAAAAGGAAACCTATAGCATTGTGGAGGCTATGTTATTGCGCACGTATTACGCACTGACAGAAGAATGAAAGTTTACGTTCTATTCTAAAATTGTGTCAATCACAGATGTCCCATAGAAATGGAAGGAGACGATTACAGCCCCTTTTTATGACATTCAGATTCAGCCAGTTGAATGGCGTTACAACAAGGTTTTAAAGAAATGCGTCCGTTATTTAGCCAAAGGCGAGGTAAAATAGAGTAATAAGATACTTAAATAAAGTCTGCTAAGTATCAGACGCAGTTCACAGAGATTTTAATGAATCTCTTAGGACAAGTACATCCGTGGGATAGCCAGGAATGCCGCAAATGACACTACACCTTTGATATATATATATATATATATATATATATATATATGTAAATATATATATATATATATATATGTATGTATATATATATGTATATATATATATTTATATACACATATAACGGGGATTATGCAAGTTACAAAGCAAAAGTTATTAGGTGTAAAAATAGATAGAAGATTGAGTTTAGAATCAGAAATAACAAAAAGAATGAAAAAGGCAGGAAATCACTTGTACTTCTTGCATTCTTAAACAGGGAAAGAATTTAATAAAGATGATTTAGAACTCTTTTATAAAGATTCTTAGTAAAATAACGTATGCTTCGTTCTTTATCTGTGGTGCAAAAATTCAAGACTTGATATTATTAAAAAAACGTGTAGAGAAAATATATATATATATATATATATATATATAAATATAAATAGATAGATTGATAGATAAATAGACAGAAAGATGCATAGCTAGATAGACAGACATATATGTTTTATTTGACTGAAACAAGACATGGCAGTAGTGATTTACAAGTGTGAAGAATTCATAAATGCATTATAGAGTTTTAATGCATTATAAAATAAGTACTAGGGTGTCCCAAAAAAACCCAACCTTCTCTGATTTTGCTATAACTTGGCACAAATGTGCATTTTGGTGAAAAAATATTTGTGCTGAAATATTTTTGAAACCCAATGTCGTTTGACGCCCTGGACTTGAGATTTAAGTTTTCTATATTGAGCTGCAGCTGAAAATAAGCTGAAAATCACATATCTCAAAAACCACTTTACATAGAAACCTGGTTGATGGCTTATTCGAAGCAGAAGATATGATTTCCTATCTCACTTTAATACATTTATGCAGGCTAAATGCTCAAATTTTTGAGATATTGCCAAAAACACTTTTTCCTACAATCGAGCTTTGCTTGCCACACTATGGTTTAAACTAAACAACTTCCTTTGACGTTATATAGTGCATAGCTGCCATCATCGTTTTCTATTTAGGATTTTATTTTGCAGTTTTCTATTTAGATTCAATGTTACTAAGAACTATGTAAAGAGTTAGGCAGAACGATTCCAGCTGTGGAGGTGTTTACATATGTTCTGAGAGCATGAATACCTGCAATAAAGTTACATTTTGTCTATTTGACAAATCAGTATTGGATAGATTTTCATATTTGAAAAACAAGCCTCCTACTAATGAAGATGTGCTTTTATTCCATTCACGAGCAGATGCAGCTCTCTAGCAAGAGACAATCTACCCAAAGAGATGCAGCAAAACAAGCTGTGACCGAAGTTATTTCATGGCGGGTTAAATGTGGCTATCTATGTCAATCAGAGAATGCTTTAATTGCAAGACTTCTTAATCTTGAAAAAAACCGAAAACATTTAAGCGAATACAACAAAAAGATTTTAAAAGGTACAAAAAAGTTGACATCCTCGATGAAGCAAAAGCAAGATGAGTTCATCAACCAATTCAAACAAACATTTTGGGTTGTGACAAAGCAATGTGAAGATTACCTCAAAGAGACTGCTGAAAGTACAACTAATTCTAGCTTAAAACAAAAGAGTTTGGAAGATCTAAAATTTTTGCTTAACATGAAAAAACCAAGCCGGAATGGGACAATTGGTGGACATGATACATAACTTCAAAGGCAAAAAGCAAGACAACTGAAAGTAAAAACAGAAAAAGAAAATCTAGTCAAAGAACAGAAACCCAAGTTTGGGAAGCTGCATATAGCTCCAGTAGTGATGAGAGCAAAAACAGAAGAGATGATGCACAAGATCCAACGTTTCAACCTTCGAAAAAAGTAAAACAAAAATGAACACAATTACTTTGCAACTAAACAAAGAAACTATGAAAAAAGCAAGCCTAACAGCAGATATTCATGGACTGAGTGTTTGAAAACAGCTACGGTATACTGCTACTCTTCTATCTGCTGGTGGAGCTGATTTGGGTGAAGTGAACTTGTCAAGAAGTAAAAACATATTTCAAGAATTGAAGAAGCTGAAAAACTTAGACATGAGAATGAAAGCCTAATGTTAAACGATGATGGATACTGGGTCATACATTGGGATGGCAAAATCTTAAAGCAAACAACCCATATTGGAGAAAACAAATGTGTTCTGGCAGTTATAAATGCCCTTCATTCGGACCATGAAATTTTGTTAGATGTAATAAGCATGAGTAATGATACTGGTTCCACAAGTGAAGCAAACAA
>CABFPE010000526.1:330221-341431 GCA_900660155.1 Hofstenia miamia | reverse complement strand
ATATATATATATATATATATATATATATATAAATTACATTTTTTCATTTATGTGTTTAGCTAGGCTTAGGAAAATATTTTGCTGGTCAACCGACAATTTTTCAACCTGTTTATACACCTATGAGCCACGGGGGTTATGGGAACGACCCCCTGGAAAGTCAGGCAAACCTACTAGACAATAAATCTAAAGCAAAATTAGTATATAAAATAAAATTTTTTAGGCCTAAAGCAAAATTAGTATATAAAATAAAATTTTTTATTGGCCTTTTCCAAAATCTGAAGAAATTAAAAATGCAAATTCAGAGAAAAGATTTAGTGATTACCAGCACCCTTCTATTTGTGAAAAGCACTTTGAAATTTCATGATTTTACTTCACGAAGAGTGGAAAGAAGAATCTAAAACCCAACAGCATGCTATCGATTATCTCTTTCAAATAATGAACTAATCAACCCACGTGTTAAGTCACGTCACTCCACTCAGGACGAAATTAATCACCACTAATTACTCGGCTGCCGATAGCCAATCTGATGATTGCCATGTAATTAAAGGGCAGATAATCACCAAGAACAAACTATTTCATATATCCAAAATGAAAACCCCAAGAATACAATTAAAAACTTCGTAAATCAAAATATGATTCTAGGGTTAAAGATTACTTTAAAAAATTAAAAAATACTAGTCAAAAGTTGAATTTTGTAAACAGAAGCATTGGAAAATCTAAGGGTTTAAATATTAATATTGAAGCATTACAAGATGATAACATGATATTGTACAAACGGGACCTCTACGCAACAGCAATTCACATCGTCGCCGCTGGGAGTCGTCGCTTCCACTATTCATGTTAATTCCTGCTACGTTCCCGCGCTACATCTACCCATTGCTTGCGCCGCTTAGTTGTTTACATTTTAGTTTTGCCTTGGTAGGTTATTACGTTGTTTAAATTAGTTTTTATATATAGTGCCTCAGTGTGCGCAAATGTTTAATAAAACTGTTTTGTTTGATAGCTCATTCTCTTACTCATATATGCTTATTACTGAGATGATCATGAGCAGCTAGAAGCTGAGGGGGAGTATGCCAATTTCGTATTCGGGCGTGTAGGATCGTTCTGGCCTGTCTACGAAGGAGGCTTAATTCCGTTCAGTTTTGGGTGTAGCTGATCCAGACATTCGCGTATTCTAGATGGCAGCTTTGATGTCTCGCTTTGGCACTAATTGCCATATGTATTCTTATGTGTTACTGGAGTTCGTATTCGCAGTAGTTTACCTATGCTATTACTAGTGCTCACTACTTTAAACTGTCAATGCCTAAGCAATCACATGAGATGAATTATTACGAGACTAGATACTATGCTATCACTATGTTTTTGCCTAACTTATTGGCTTGCTATGTTGATGCTAGAATATGTACAGAGATAAACGCAAAATCACAAATGTCTTAAATAGAACTTTTAAAAAATGGGTAAGTTTGAATTGAAATTAATCAGAAACAAAATTTCTTTTAACACTACAATTGATAGTAACGTCAAAACTAAATTTAACTTCAACTTAATTTCATATTACAATTTAAGAAAAAAAGTTCTTAAACTTGATGAAAACAAGTCATGTGGTTCTAGTCACTTGTCATATTAGATAATTATAAAGTATTTTTATATATTTGGCGAATATCTTCTTTTAGCATTTAATCAATGTATTATTGACAATCAATTTCCAGATATTTTTAAAAATTCTGATATTTCACCACTATACAAAAAGCGACCCATTAGATCCCAATAATTATTGTCCCAATAGTATTACTCATCTGTTTGCAAAAATATTTGAAAAAATTCTTGCAGCACAAATATATAAATTTATTTTATTTTCTGTGACAAAAAGGTTCAATGATTTTTACAAAAATGGTGATCATTTTATAGTAAAACAAATTAGAGGGCGTAGCACCTGCTGTAATTAAAAATCTTGGAAAAAAGAAAAGGATAAAATAATAAAAACACTAAAAACACTTAAAATGAACACTAAAATAAGTCTATACTGGAAAGGCTAATGGCGGCAGAGCTGTAGATGTGATGCGAGAAGGATAGTCTGCTAGGTTGGATGCTGAACAGACCCAATAGATCAGGATGGACTTGAAATGTACCAAAAGCGTGGCGAGTACGTTTTCCGTGTATTTCCCACCATGAAGTTTCCCTGATCAGAGAGCTTGGGTGAGAGGCCAGGAGTTGATTATTAGCGTGTCACCATATGAAGCTGCTGCCAAGGCAATGAGTGCTGCTTGAAGCTCTTTTCTGAAGATATGTAAAGAAGAAGATGCTTTGAATGAGAAACAAGAGTTATCAGGATTAACTATACCAAGGCTGTATTGTGAAGCATCGGAGTATCATACTCTAGCTGATGGAGTAGTAGCTGTGGGTGCCCATTCCATGAAATAATTAGAAGTGTGGAGTAAGTATGTTACGATGATTTGAGCGCTGAAGAATTCGGGATGATATTTATTGTAGAGAGGCTTGAGAATGTTAAAGGGGCCAACAAGAGGCCAGATAAATGAGATATGTCCCAATGCTGATTGACGTTGCTTCTTTGATAATGAGAAGAGTGAGACTTCTGCCAATGTCTATCATCATGAGAATTCTTTGAGATGTTGCTGCAATAGTTTGATTGGGAATAGAAAAGTGATAACCGAGAAATTGAGTCTCTTTAAGTCTGTAAGAAGAAGTAACCTGTACACAAACTATACCGATCTGACGTAGTGAGTGTAACCATTTGCGAACTAAGGAGGCAGAGTTGTGTGGAAGTACAAGTAGAATGTTATCGATATGTGCCCAGGAGGTGTATCCAAGTCTTCTGAAGGGGGTAAGTAGTACATTTGACAAGAGCTGGCATGGTGCCACAGAATACGAGAGGCCCATCTGTGCTTTGTTGAACACATAATGTTGGTTATCACAGGCTATAAATGTAGAATGATAATGGTGTGGCTGGTGAAGCGGAAGATGGTAGAATGCTGCTTCCAAGTCAAATTGAAGCAGGATGTGATCAAGTGGAGGAACTCGACGTTTGATAACTTTGAGAACTGACGGTAATGCGAATTTGATCAGCAAGGTGAGTGGGGTTAGGAATGAATAATTGACAACGAGTCTTGGATGGCCACTGTTCTTCAGGACAAAGAAAGATCGGGCTTGAAATATCGAGCAACATGGAGCCTTAGCGATGATTTATAATTGGGCCTTAAGATCTCTAAATTTTATTGATAAGCATCAATCAGTCAATGAACTTCGATCATCTTATAATATTTTGTCTCCACTTTATTCTATTCAGTATCAATATTTGTCTTTAAATCAAAAGTTTACAAATGAATGCAATTCTCTAAATTTTCTATAACAATATATTCAGCTCAATCCAAAAACAAATAATATTCTTAGTAAAATTAACCGGCAGGACTCTTTTACATTTAATTCTTGCACATTGTGGAATAATCTAGATGTTAATACAAAAATCGAACCAAATTATAAGAATTTTAATAAAAAAACTAAGGATTACTTGTTGATAAAGCCATTGTTATTTGGCATTTCCAATCAATTACATGCATGGTGTCCGTATATCTAAAAATGGCGCCCTTTAAGTAATTGTGCATATTTATTGATTATGTATAATTTATATATATATATATATATGTATATTTTAGTTTTTAGTATCCCCTTTATTAGTTTTTTTCAGCAATAAATTTGCTTTTGCTCTTAGTGTCTCATTACTTTCTTACAGGTTCATGCTGGTATCCCTCTCAGCTCAGAGAACTCAGCAGTTCCCAGGAAGTCTGAGAGGTTTCCTCAGGACTCTAGCAATTCCTAACAGCACTGACTTCTGTACTACATCAAATCCCAACTTTGGTAATCTGAATTCCTCCAGGTATCTTTTATGCTCCTTTCTTGCTGCTCTTAGTGCTCCTACAACTACTGGGACTACTTTGACCTTCTTTAGCTTCCACACCTTTTCAAGTTCCTCTGCTAAGTTCCTGTACTTGTCTAATTTTTCTTTCTCCTTCCTTTTCTTTTTCCTGACCTTTGGTACTGCTATGTCTGTCATTATTTTCAATCTTTTCACTTTGTCTACCACTATTATGCTTGGCCTCTATGCTTATATCACTTTGCTTGTCTGTTATGTTGAAGTCCCACAGTATCTTAACTTTCTCATTTTCTATGACTCACTTTGGCTTATGGTCTTACCACTTGTCTCCAGCTTCTAACCCATGCTTCCTGCTCAAGCTGCAATGTACCATTGTTCACACCTTCTCATGCCTGAACTTATAAACATTCTGTGCCAACTTCTCACACCCTGCTATCAGATGATCTACTGTCTCCAACAATTTCTTACATAGCCTACACTTATCACTTACTTATTCTCTTCTCTCTCCAAGCTTCTTCAACCAGTTTGTCCTATTTATTTGCTACTGTTCCACCATTATCGGTGCTTCTGTTTCTCTATTAAGTACTGCCCTTTTAGCCACTTGCAGCTCTCTTCTTTGTCACAGACTTCCGTATTCATTCAGTATTCTCCATGCATCAACTTCTGCCTAAACCTTGTTTGTCTTTCTGCCTCCATTCTTCTCTGATATACTTACTCCCCCTCAGCCTCTGTTCTTATCTTCATTAAATCAATAGTGACCTACAGAGACCCTTTAGGTTCTGCTTCCACAGCTTCCTCTAAACTTAGCAGTCCTTTCCCTCATTTATATTCCTTGCCATGTACATTCTATCCACATCTCATTAAAGTTGAAAGCCCTCTCTGCTGCTAGTGCCTTCCTTGTCTCCCTGTCTAGCTCCCTCATTTCATTTCTAGTTCCACCTAACTATTACTGCTGAGTATCTCAACACTGGCATTTCCCACATATAATATTGCCTCTATGCTGTTCTGCCTATTCAGTGATAACTTTTCTGATACAGAAAGACCCAAAGAAAGTCAGTCAGGCAAGCAATTTGCTTGCTCCACTGTCTTACTTTGGGTCCTTCTGCATCAGAAATGTCCTTCACACAACCATCCATTCTGGACACCCATTCAGCACGCACTCCTCAAATTCTACTGCTAGGCTCCTTCGATTTTCTTTTACAGGTGCAGGAGGAGGGGCCATCATCTCTTGTGTTAGCGAATTATAGTTGGATGCTGTTTATGGAATTGTACATAACTCGTCAAATAGATTACCAAGTGAACCAGATGCTTAGTTTTCAACAGACATTGTCATAAGAAAAATGAATTTGCGTAGAAGAAAAATAATGATTTTATCTCATGATTTGGGTAAATATATAGATTGAGTTGTTTAATCAGTCAACACACCATGATGCCACTATAACACCTCCGGCAATTTCCACGCCAATTATTTATGTAATACGAATAAAAAAATTAGTTACATTTTAAAAAATAGACTACAAACAATTCTAATCTCATGAGATTTTTGATTTATTAATTATGTAATTCCAAAAAAGTTGGCTACATTTTAAACAATAGACTACAAACAAAAATGTATTTGCCAACAAATATTACAACTAAACAGAATATATTCCAATGACGTCAGAGATACACCCCGTCAATATACATAGTCAATTATTTATGTAAAATATATAAAACAAATTGGCTACATTTAAACAATAAACAAATGTGTTTGCCAACAAATATTATAACAAAAGAGAATATGCTCCAGTGACGTCAAAGATACACAGATGGCCAAAGTACACAATTACATCACAGACATGCCTGCCAAGGTCAAAATGTCAATTTGTGGAATGAGCTTCTGCCCAAATCATACTACTATTTTCCAAGGTAACTCAACTCAAAGTTTGTATTCTGGCCCGTACTCAGAACTCATTCAGATTAAAGTTCAATACAAGATATTTACATTTGTAACTTGTCACAAGAATTCCATTTAATTTTTATTGGGTAGCTTCCCTGGATGAGGGAGACGCTTGGAAAATGCCAATAATAATTAAACAAATTCTACACAACAATGTTGGATCAAATTGGCTCTTAAATTTAAGTAGACATTTAGCTTTAAGCCTGCTATTCTAACTTCAGAGTCTTGTATATATTTGTTTGTTAGTTGGACTACTTAGAAAGAAGTGTTTGTTAGAGAGAGTAAGACTTTTATTCAGTGTCTTGATCAAACTTGTTAGCTAAACAAAATTTATTATTACTGTTCAGAGAAATCATTTACTTATAATCTTAACACTATTAGATAAACCTGGTTAAGTAAGACTATCATAATTTTTAGGTCTAACTGAAAGAAAGCTTTCATGATGCAAACAATAAAGATTTCACAGCTTTAATTGAATTTTTCATTTAGAGAATAACAGTGCATAGAATTAAAAACAACAATGACCAATATGAATGCATTTCATATAATTCATTTTGTGCAATTATTAATATTTTAATAGTTTTTGCCTGTTTGCAACTGGATATCTAGTAGGTATGATTAGCACTAAATATAATATAATGTAATTCTGCATAACAACAAATTAGAGATTTCTTCATAACATCAGTTTGTAAAATAATTGTCAAAGTATAATCAAATTTGAGTTTTTTAATATATAACTTACATGTATCAATTTAACCTATGACAATAAAATTTATTGCCTAGTTGGAAGCATCTTTTCACAATGCTAGGAATCAGGCACTAGTGTAAATCATATTCATCTAATGTACTTAGAGCTTGCACTTAATTGTATTTAACAAACATAAAAACAAGATTTATTATACAAATGTAGATTATAGCTTTTATGCTAATGAGCTATGCAATGTTCTTGCACAATAATCAAATATGATTAAAATATCAACATACAGGGTTTAGTAAGGAGTGTTCATTAATAAGCTAATAAAATCCCCCTTACAAAATCTCAAAGTAACTAATAATTGAGTTACTGAAATTTCAGAAATGTTCAATTAGGAAAAACCATAATTTCATTAATAAGTTATAGGTGTGTGGAAAACCCAACTTTCCTATTGCTTTTCCTCAAGCTGTCATTTTTAGGCACATACCTAGTCACTTTCAATTGTGCAATGCACAAAGCTCATTCATTTATGTTTGACATTCCAATTGAAACTATTCTGGAGAATTTTTTTTATGACAAGTTTTGATAATGTTCACCTAAAATTTCTGCAAGGCCAGACTATGTTCATTTTGTCTTTGACTCTTCATAGAAAACATTGTCAGATTAGTTTAGAAATTTGCTTTCTTTTCAAACCTTTCCAAAATTATTTAAAATAATAAACTAAACAAAAATTTATAGTTTCAGGGATGATGTCACAATATGTCTATGCATAGTAAATGTCTCTACATATCTGTAATTGTGAGTATCTGCATAAAGGTGTGAATGGCTATGAATTGTAAGCTTTAGGCTGAAAGGCGCTTTATCAATATGTCCGATATTGCTGTTATTACAGAAAACTGAAATGCACCACCATATATTTTTACAATATTTATACATTTTTTACTAACTCTATTTGTAATGTTTCATAATTATTTGGGATAATAATCAAATGAATAAAAAACTGAATCCCTGGCTACCACATAGATTAAATATAATCAGATATAAAAACTGAACATTTTAAATCTGATACCAAGAATAGAATTTATATTGAAAAAAACTTATAAGAAATTGCAATTAAAATACAAGTTAAAATCTTTTAAACTAATATAAGAGCAATAAGTTTGATCATGAATTGTTTCTTGTTTTTTCAAAAAATAATTGATTTATTTGCTAGTTCAAAATCACATGAATTGTTTTAAGTGTTAATGTCTGCATAGATTAATTCTTAAATCTGTAAACAGAAAATGTTATATGCTTAAGACAGAATAGTTTCTCTAATCTCATCATTGATGCTTAATAAGGTAGTCAAGTCAATTGCAAAATACAAAGTGTTTCATAAATATATAAAGTTGTTTTTATTGTAGGAATCTGAATTTATGATCAACAAAAGATTTGAATTCTTTAGACAAATGTGAATATGTTGTGAAATATTTTGCAAACTTAATAATACACATTATAAGAACTTAGAATAACCAAAAAGTAACATTTGCATAATTAAATTTAAGTGAAAAACTGCTTAGTTAACTATAACATAATTATAATCTAGTTTGTCAGAATATCCAACTTTTTCTTCTAAACTCTAGTGAAATTTTTTTGAACAGATGTGGTTAACTCATTTTCCTTTCATTTTGCAAATAATTCCTTTGATTTTTTAATCTTAAATCACATAATAAAACTGCACCTGAATAAGCTTAATACTGTCTCTGTCCTTGAATTCTGCTGGGATAATGAAATAAATGGTAGTTTGTTTTCAGATTCCTCATCAAAAGTTGATCCAAATTAGACTTGTATTTTGAATTTTTAATTCAATTCATTTGCATACTACATATTAATATCTATAACTAAAAAATACTTACTCATATCTCTAAATTCGACAATTCTATCAGTTCTTTGACAGAATGGCAAGTTGAAACCTAATGTTAGATTCTATAAGATTCTATATTGATATCTAAGCATATATATATATATATATATACATACATATATTCATATATATATATATATATATATATATATATATATATATATATATCCTACATGCAAAAATCACTTAGAATTCCTCTAATTTTTATGCTCTAAGGAATAATATTATTTGGTTTATACAATTTAAAAAAATGAATTACATAAAATTCCTATAACATTAAGTCACAATTCAATATTTGAAAACTAAAGAATATATTGATTTGAACATAGAAACTTATTTTTACAAAAATCCTTGCAATTATGAAAATTTGATTGAGCCAAATAAAATTTCAATTATTAGTGATAAGAGGAGTTTTAGTGTCTCTTAACATTAACAACTGAATATTTCATGCATTAAAAATTGGTTGTTAGACATTTCAAATTTACTGAAGAGTGACTGAAGTCAATATACAATAAATTTCTCCTGATTTTATAAGATTTTTCACATTAAATAATTTAACTAATGTTTATTGGTCTTTTCATGCTGCAAATATATAACACCTAAAGTTTTTATTCCATAATTCAATTGATTAGTTGTACATATGTCTTGTAAAGGTCAAACAAAAGAATATTATTTAAATAGGACAAAGAACTTGTCTTGGAAAGTAGGAACATTTGCATTCCTAACTGATATAAAATAACACACTGAAGTTGTGGCTATTTAATTGCAGCAGAGAAGCTGTATATTGTGAAATTTTGAATAAGAAACAAGTAAATGATTGAAAAAATTGTGTTTTATTAGGTTTCCAAAATTTTAACCGCAATCTCAAAGAATCAGAAATGGCCGCAACTATTTTTCTGATAATAAATCTGTTCAAACCATCCTTAATCAAAACTGATGAGTACAGGTTTCTGGAAAATTCTTTTGCATACAGAAAATGCATTTAGCAACATTACTGATGGTTCAATAACTTCAATGTAAATAACACTTATCAGTTGAAGCCCATACTGTTTTGATTTCTTTGAACTGTTGAGCAGAAATAATTCATACTTGGTTTAATATTCTTAATATTAAATCTAAAGTCTCTTCAATTAAATCTCGAGATAAATCTCAAACACCAATAACTTCAATTGAAGATACTTTGTTATTTTGCAAAAATTTACAAAACTTTGCGATTCCATGAGCCTAATATCAAAATGTTATGGATGCACTCACAAATGATGCCACAACAGGAGCAATGTGTGAACTAGCTCTTCATTTGCTGACCACAGATTTACCTTATAGGCATTAATTTATTTTGTTTGATTTAGGCAATACTATCAATTGTCTCGATCGAATGATTGCTTGTCAGTGCAAAACGTTTTTGAAACACATTGTTTAATATGACAAACTTTCTTTTGGTGGTGTATGAACTCCTTGTTTCAAGAACAGTTCATGAGTGCAATGTCTGCACAATTTCTCTGTCAGAGGAGGAAATCAAATTTACTTAATAATTTAGATGAATTTGTTATCTCCAAGCTTTTCTTTAGTATTCCTAAAGCTCTTGTGTAGGGTAGAGGACTTTTGTGCAAAAGCAATCCCAGATTACAAGACTCAAACATAGATTTTCCCTATAAAGATGAATTCATTAAAATTTTTATAGAGATTGTCTTTGTTATCCACTTGGAGATATTTACATATTTATTTCGTTTTCATATTCATTTTTTCAACTTTTATGCATTCATCACAATTTTGTAGGAAAACATTCGTTCACTCCTTCAAAACATTTTTCTCAGATCACCGTAGAAAAAAAAATTCGTAACCAAGTTTTCGAATATATTATTTCGAAGTTTTTTCTTCAAAAAACGTTAAGAAATTGGAAAATTTTAGTAAATTACAACTTGTTTTAAAAAATATTTATATAGGAATTGTAATTCATCTCAGCATTAATAATTTATTTTATTTAAATTTCCTTAGATTTTATGAAATTACAAATCATTGTAAATTACAAATATTGACATTCAAATATGTCACTTATAAATATTCCTAAAATAGAAGCACGACAATTATAATGTAAAATTTACGTTTCTTACCTGAATCATCTGGCTTTAATAGAGATGTTTTGGTATATATAGTCAGCCATTAATAAATTTTTTAGGCGAAACTTCTGGCGAACCAAAGAGACAGTGACGTCATTTATTATTATTTTAAGTTTTTGCAATTTCATGGTAGTTCTGCGACAAAATTTTATTTGATTTCGCTTACAATTATTTTTTAAATGTTAAACTTAGGGAAACTAAGTGCACGCATTAGTGATAAACTGTTTTGGTTCACCCTTAATCAGTCATGTTTAATTTTGCACTTAAACGTTTACAGATTCTAATATGTAAAGCTAAATTCGTTTTTCTATCGAGGAATAGGTGGGGTTAAATCTGAGGGATGCCAAGTGCGTGCTGCCTTGTGATCTACCCTCTACCCTCGGTTCTTCCATGCTCTAATTCGAAGGCATTCATTCTCATGCAATTCGTTTTGCTCTAATTCCTTAGGTGTTAGATTCAGTGCCGGTGAGAATCAAATTGTGTTTAAGCTACAATTACCTAATTTACTTATCATGTGCTCGAAGCTTAGGTATACTATCTCCCAGCTGATAATTCAAACAGTTGTTGATTACGCCTCGAACTATAGATGTTACTAGATGTTGCTAATGCGTTAACACTAATCAGTCGGGATGCTACAATATATATATATATATATATATATATATATA